>CM042567.1:7572500-7850000 GCA_023630585.1 Cranoglanis bouderius | reverse complement strand
GCTTGTGCTATTTTCTTATAGCCACTTCCCATTTTATGAAGCTCAACAACCTTTTGCCCACATCAAAGCTATATTCCTTGGTCTTACCCATTGTTATGAATGACTAAGAGAATTTGGCCTATGTGTTGCCTCATATTTACACCCCTGTGAAACAGGAAGTCATGGTTGAACAATTTCCTGTTCCTAGTCACCCAGGTGTACAATTTCTTTTTTTTAAATATCAATGGGAATATACTTCAAATATATTTTTCCCATATGAATTCACAATTTTTGGGGTGCCAATAATTGTTGCACACCTATATTTAACAATTTTTTTTATAAACCTGTATTGTGTTTGCAGTTGTTTGATATCCATGAGAGTAGAGCGTTTTTGTGAATTTGTTGAACAAAGTATCAAAAGGTTAAACAATAAAGACAAATTTTCACACCCTTCTTTGCTCATATTTACCAAGGGAGCCAATATTAATGGAGGACACTGTATGTATGTATGTATCTCTATGGACGGATTCTAAGGATGTATGTATGTATAAAAACTTTGAGAAGCGTGAATTAAACATTAATATCCACTTTATTCGAGACTCTCCCGGTCAGTCTTTTGTTCTCCTGAACGACTTTGAGCTCTTCCACGTCTGTAGGTGGCGCTGTGGCGGAAATACAGCCGCTTATAACACCAACGAGCGCGCGGCAAAACCCGTAACGGAATCCATCGGGAATTGAATTTATTTACTTTGGTAAAGGTAGTTTAAAAAACAAAACAATAAGCTTATAAATACAGAGTTTATGCAACAGTTATAAACGCGCTTTTCTGACGGACACTAATTCGTCACTTTCTAAGTGAACTCAGACGTTGTCTGTACTGTGCGCCTCGACCCAGACCCATCTTTGTTGCTAGTTACGCCAAAACGCGTTTCATAATCTCGCGCAGTTTGCTGATTGGACAGTTCTCTATCCCGCGCAGAAGGCGGGAGCCTAATAGCCAATCCTAGATTAGGAGGCGGGGCTTATCAGAAAGCAGGTAGGAAACGCACTTTTCACTAGGAAACGGTTAAAACGTAAACATTGGGGCAGGTCGCTAACGGCAGCTAAGCTAAAACAAGCGCTTATTCTGTTTACATATGTCTTTTTGTTTATTTATGATTTAAAAGTTTGAGAAATATACGAGTTTTAACTCATTACAATCGAAGACTTGAACTGGGTTAGTTTGAGCTACAGTCTGGTGTTCGCATGTTTATAATTGCTGGGATAATTTAGCTTGCCGTTAGTTAGCTACTTGCTTATAGCGGGCTCTGGATAACTTTATAAAAGAGAGATTTCGACACGTTTATATTCCTTAAACTCAAAAAAAAAATATTTTTTTATTTTATGGTCTTGTTTAAGTTACAGTGCCATGTAAGCGCTAGCTAGCTAAATAAAAGATGTGCCGGTGACCTTTAACGCTAACAGTTCGCCGCTTTTTTAAAATGATGCTCAGTAATGTTGGTTCTGAGGCGTTTGTTTAGCAAATTTTGAGGCAAATAATTATTTTCAAGTAAGCAGTATATTAAGGCACTCTATACAATGGAAAACTATGAGGAATTTATGCAAAGACAAGCCAGCCACATACGGAGTAACTTCAGTGAAAAGTCAGAACCAGAAATCAGCCAGCCGTCATCGACCATAAGATTTCACGGCTTGCCCATTCTGCCTCCTCTGGTAAGAGTTTTGTAAATTTATATTGCCATCAATTATTGTAAATGCAATTTACCGACAAAAAAAAAGTTGCACACGAATGTTCCTTCAAGTCGTAATTACAAGTAAGATCCTTAGAAATATTTCACATCTCAAGATTTATCGTTTCATCGTGTCAGAGAACAGGACAGATGTAATGATGGAAAGTAGGCGAAATAAGATTTCATTTACAGGGGATCTGACGGCAGTTTGTCTGTTAACACCTCTCAAATTAAAACTGGAACAAGGGAGATTTTATTCCCATATACACATCTTTCAGTAGTCACCGATTAAGTCCTGTACACTGGCTTACATCTGTGGCATCATGCACATTTTTACACTAGTCCACAAGTTCCCAACCCTGGTCCTGTCCTGGCTAGTGTTAGTGTTTTCCTGCTCTAACACACCCACTGAAACTCAGGAAGGGCTGCTACGTAGCTGATTACTTGAAGCATATGTGTGGGGAGCAGGGAAAACATTTACATTGCCAACCAAATCAGATTGTTTTCGCTGAATTCTGACACAGATAGGATATTGTTGCATATGTGTGATCAGATACAGACCACATTTAAATGAAGTTCTAAATATCTGATTCTGGTTATTTGACTCTAATCAGGGTAGCTACAGAAACCGGGCTGTCTACAAGGAACATTTTCAGGCCATTGCAGAGCAAGGAAACAGTCTTGGCTCCTATGCCAAAGTGAAAGTAAAGGCAAAATAAAAAGAGGTTAAAGACCACAGTAACAGTGGTGTAAACAACAGAATTACTTGTCTTTTCTACTGATTTACATTTACAGCATTTGGCAGCCACTTACATTTATCTCAATACAACTGAGCAGTCTTGGGTTAAGGGCCCTGCTCAAAGGCCCAGCAGTGGCAGCTTGGCAGTGCTGGGATTTGAACCTACAACCTTCCAAGCAGTAGTCCAACATCTTAACAGCTACCACTGCCCTCACGCTGATGTTGCTAGTAAAAAAAGTTGCTGTTTTCAGCCTAGCACATTTTGGCAGAGGAGTGAAGTAAACACTGGAATCAGATATCAGAGTCAGACACAATTAACATCACAAGTGGGAAATAGTTCAGTCCAAATAGCGCTTGAATGCAACACTATTTTACCACATGCAAAGAATGAGGATTTTTCATAAATAAGTATTCACGTGCATATCTAGATGTACAATAACCTCTTAGAGATACAAACAAGCATCTATAGTGTACTCAGTAATTATTAAAAGTAAGTTAATTGAAAATTGAATTATTGCTTACCATTGTCAATCAAAATGGCACTTTAGTAAATGATTGATGTGTAATTACATTAATTCTGATAGCACATGAAAGTATAATTTTCTGTTCATTCTGTGAATACTGGAAACTGAACATGACTTAAAGTATTTGTTTTTCAGCTGAACAAAGATCAGAAGGAGGAAATGCAAAGCCTGAGAGAAGCAGCCTCTAATCTCACAAATAAGAGGAAAACATCACTGTCTCGGGTGTCTTATGTACAGGCCATACTAGAGGGTGTTCAGGTAATACACAAATCAGAGAATGCCACAGGTGTCAGTTTTATACATATCCAATTATTTACAGTCTTTTTATGCTTTCTTCATTTGGTTTAGGTACGAAAGGTTCCAACCATTGAAGAGTTTAAGGATGAGACAGGACCAGAGAATCCATTAAACACTAAATGCCAAAGTATCAGTTGCATCCCTGAAGGTAAAAATGAGTATAATACAGCTACTGAAAGCCACTGGAATTCATCCTCCTTTACTCTAACTCAACAAATGCCTAGTGAGAAAATGGCAGTAATGGAAATTCACCCCCTGACATCTACAGCTTGCGATGGTCATGCAGCTTTAAGCCTGAGACCTTTTGAAGGAGAAGATTCTTTAGAGAGCAGCCACGCAACTGTTCTTTTTGGAGGTCTACCTGTGTTTGGTCACAGGCTGGAGCGAGCTGTTGAGATGAACACGGATTATGGGTTTGACTGTTCCTCACTGACTTACTCAGAGAAACACTCTCATATAGATGCCAGCCACCAAGGGCTGACATCTGGATATGTGACTAATGAAACCTCCGACATCACCCCTAGCTGGATTAACAGAACGGATAACATCAGAAAAGATCCAGAGGGCAGACAATCACATGGTGTTGAAGTTATAGTAAATTCCTCAAACCTGTCTAATAGGACTGGTGACATCATCAGCCACACTCCAGTAGATGGAGAGGTCCTGGAGGAGGAGTATGTAGTCTTGAACAATGCGCAGATCGACGAGCTTGCAGAGCCAGTAAATTTAGCAGTGGAGCCAGAGCCAGCCGAAGGACCTTACCGCATGAGTCTGCAGAATCTTTTGAAGAAATCTCAAGAGCATCGGAGGCGTCAGCGCCTCCTGCGTAACCAGGCAAAGGCTTTGAAAGCCAATGAAGCTGGACGTGCCAATGAACACAGCCTCTCTGATAAGGAAAATGAGGGATGGCTGCCAGGGGACAATGGGAAAGCTGAGGTCAGGAGAACCAGTGAGAACCAGGGGGAGGATCATTTAGCAGAACAGGATCCCCAGACACACAAACAAGGTGGAGGGAGAGAGAGTGTGGAGCCTTGTGAAGTCGTCCACCAACACACAGATTGCCTTAATCTCACTTCAGCCACAAACAGCACGGGGTGTACAAATGGAAAAGCGTCAGCTTTCTCAAACCGTCCAAATATAGCTGTCAGTCCCGCTCAGTCCACTTCAGCAAAATCTCTTTACCAGTCCAAGGGCAAGAAAATGGGCAGCATGCTGCCCAGACCTTGCCTAA
Organism: Cranoglanis bouderius; assembly: GCA_023630585.1. Classification (NCBI taxonomy): domain Eukaryota; kingdom Metazoa; phylum Chordata; class Actinopteri; order Siluriformes; family Cranoglanididae; genus Cranoglanis; species Cranoglanis bouderius. The sequence continues at coordinate 7,845,500 of CM042567.1, read as the reverse complement.
CAGGAAATAAAAAATTTAAGAATGTCCCAACTCCCAAGTTTTGCTTAAGCCCAGTGCGTAGTAAAAAAGGCACTGCCACGTCTGCCTCAGTCAGAAAGGTCAAGACGCCTGTCTGTGTGGATGACGAAACAAGGCCAAATCCATGTGGGCGAAGCAAAAGCAGAGCTGTGAGTCTCCTGCCAGGGACTGAGGGAGGCTCGCCTTTGTGTAAGAGCATGGATCAGGCCGAACAGATCGCTCAGCTGGAGCTTAACCTGTCAAGCCTTAAAGTTCTAATCTCCGATTTGGAGTCTACACTCGCAGAGTCACAGGCACACAATCCCACAGAGGCAGCCGACAACCCCCAGCAAACCCTGCTTTTGGAACATGAAAGCGTCTCTCTGCCTGCTGGTGACGGAAAGTCTCCATGTGTTGTTCCCTTTAGTGGGACTGTGCAGCAGAAAGTTCTAGGTAAGGGTCATGGGATACAGCCAGGGAGTAAACAACATGAGCCGCCACAACGTGTCACCTCTCTGGTGCAGAAAATGAGGGTGCCGGAGGCGTTCTGCCATATCAGTGGTTCAAAGCAGCTCTCTGAGAGGACTGCTGTCCTTACAAATGCCAACAATCAGCTTGAAGTGCGGAGTAATGCCTCGGGCGACAAAAAGAAAGCATCTGAAAACATGGAAGACTCCCTAAATGGCTCATCTCTTAATCGGTCATATGATGTGGACACGCCCTCAGGACTGTGGTCCCAGTCCGGGCCCAGAGGAAAGCAGCTGACCCCAGAGCTGGGTGGGCAAGAAGGGGTGTCACGTGCCAAACGTAGGCTGCAAATGAACATTGTGGACGGAAACATGTTGGGCCAACAGAGCGATGAGGAACGACCTCAATCCAGTACAGCTAAAGGTGAGAGAATCTGGTTTGAAAATTTAAGATATAAAACTAATCAAACATTTTTTGAACACCCTATGTCACTGATCACTGATTATGCACTTGGACAAAATATATTTATATAGGTGATGCTTGCACTGAGTCTAATTTATAGGCATAACTCCTTTACCTTCCAATGCACCTGCCTTTTTTCTTATTTATTTGCAATTTTATACCTTTTTGATTTGTTTGTGGCACTAGTAGTGTTTAAAGCTACAGTGTGTAGGATTTTTTGTTAGAAATGAAGGAAAAACAGTGAGTCATGAGAGGCCTGTATACAACTGTGGGGGGGTAAAACTCTAAAACATGATGTTCTAGAGCTGCTCTGAGTCACCATGGCAATCCTGTAATTCACAGTCAGAGATGTCCGTTTTGAATTGGTTTTTGAATGCACACATCATATACCAGCTCAGACACGCCCTACGTCATCACTCCTGAACGAAGTAAGCCAAAGGCTTGCGAAATTCCCAGTTCTTACATCCAGCAGGTGTAAACTGCAATAAAACATAAGAACTTTGCAGTGCATAAGAGGTTATCAGCTTGTAGCATAATGCCTTAATTTAGGCTGTTTTTAAAATCCAGCAAAGATTGCGTCTCTAACACCATGTTGGGTTCTTGCAAATGCTATTCCTTTTCTTTAAATCACATTAACACAAATGAGGCATATTTTGTCACACTGCCTTTATGATCCATTTAAGAGGATAATTCTTGATAAACCCCCTCGCTGTAATGATGATGGCGAGATAATAGTCTTGTCTCACTTGTGATGCCCGTTAAGTACTCTGTGAGAAGTTGTGCTTCTGCAGAGCATAATGATTTTGCTTTAAGTGCTGCTGCAGCAATTAGTTGATCTGTCATGATTAGAATGAACCATTAAAGAAATGATGTAGACTAACTGCAAGCTTATGCTTTATATGTCATCAGCGAGGCAGAGGGCTATGCAGGAGCTACAGATGAGGGATGAGCATGGCACACAGGCAAAGGATCTGATTGAGGAGCAGCGCAGAGAACAGCACGAGCTGCTGCAGGTGAGAAATGCAACACAACACATTATACTAGACAATTAATTCTGTTCTGCATTACCACAGAACCCAATGCAACAGGTCGTAGCACTGAACTAAATTGGAAGAGAGGATGGTCAATCAGCCAGTGCAGGTGTGAATGTGGGAAAACTGAAGGATTCTAAAATAGTCCAATAATTAAATAGGTCCCCCCCCCAACCAATCAGAGCACAAGCAGGTGGAAACTTGGGATCAATTAAACAATAAATGTCTTCCGATATTAAAAAGTGTACATTTACGGATGTAAAATTGTACAGAATTTAAAAATCAGTCCAGCACAGATTTTTGTGTCCAACACTTGAATGAGAATGAATGCCTGTTTGTTAGCCCAATTACAGTACCACAACATCACCTGCAGAAATGTTATGTTCAGTCAAAACACATTATTTATGCCTTTTTTCAGCATACATTCAGGTACAACATACCAACTTTACTTATGATATTTTGGTTCTACTATAATCTGTAAAGATATTAAAATATGGCATTATATGGTCAAAGGTTTGTGGACACCTGACCAATCACACTCATGTACCTTTTAACATCCCATTCCAGATCTAGTCCACCCTTTGCTGTTATAACACCTCCATTCTTCTTGGAAGGCTTTCCACTAGATTTTGGAGCGGTGCTGTGGGGATTTCTGTCCATTCAGCCGCAAGAGCATTAGTGAAGTCAGGCACTGATGTTGGCGAAGGAGGCCTGGGTGTTCAGTGGGGTTGAGGTCAGGGCTCTGTGTAGGCCACTAGACTTCTTCCACTCCACAAACTTGGCAAACTGTCTTAATAGAGCTCACTTTGTGCACAGGGATATTTGTCATACTGGAACAGGTTTGAGCTCCTTAGTTCCAGTGAAGGGAAATTGTAATGCTACAGGCCCACATATGGGTGTGACATTCAGGTGTCCACATACATTTGGCTATATAGTGTATCATTTCAGAAAGTTTTATAATATTAAGCATTTTCTGACTATATTTTCAAGCCCTTCTGAGAGGCACTTCCAGATCTCACATTACCATTTATTCCCCTTACTCTCCACTGGTGCAATGGCAAACGTCTAACTTCATCCTGTTTGACTGCAACAGTATATAGCAATACAACTGTATAAAAAAAATCTTAAAAACACAGTCTGAAATGTCAAAAAAACTTTGTGTAAAAGTTGAATTAAATCACTAGAATGAGATAGGAGCTATGTTTGTGTTTCTCTTATTCAAGGATGCTCACATTGGCTTCCGTTTATCCTTAATCCGTCCTTGTACCATTAATTACATGCTGTAATTTATGCATCCAACAGGCCTTTAATGAACTTGGGCTGCTTTTGTAACGGATCCTGGCATCTCTCTATCTGTCTCTCTCTCTCTCTGTCTCTGTGGGTCTGTCAGGTCGGAGAGGAGAAACCCAGCCCCCCAGCCTTGTTGTGGGAATTGACACAGAAAATGAGAAGATTATTTTGTTTAATTGATGAGCATTTGAGCTTAAGTGCTGATCCCTCAGTGCCCTGTTGCTCATGTCTTTAGTGGGGTGTCTGATGATGCCACCTGTGTTCCTCCCATTAATATTTTTTGCCTAAGTCACTGTCCTTCATTTACCCCATTTCATCTCAATCCATTCCCTAATTTTTTTTCTCATATGTCCTCTTTTGGTACCACCCTCCTCTCTTCATCAATTATCTCTCATAGCCTCTTTTAGCCTTTGTCCATCCATTCATCCATTTTTCTCTCTCTCTCTCTCTCTCTCTCTCTCTCTCTCTCTCTCTCTCAGTCGCTGGCGATGAAGTACCAGTTTCTCCGGAGCGTGTCCTTCCCATGTCCCAGCTCAGGATCACGTCTGGAGGACATGACAACCTCCTGTCTCTCCTCCTCCCCTGTTTCTGTGGGGCTGGGCTCTTCTTCCTATCCACACGAACTCATGCTGTCTGAACTGAGTGCTCTGTCAGACTCGTTGCACATTTCACAGGTGCCTTCCACTGCATTGCCAATAATGTATAAACCGATTCACATAAAGGTTAATGCTAGTAATGTTCATGTGGATTAATCTTAGTGGTGTTGCTGGGTTACATTCCTCAGATTCTTCTTTTCTTTCCTTCTAATGGCTTGTGTCTCATGCCTGTGCTCTTTTAGTCCCGTCTCCCTCTGTGTCATCGCCCCCTGGTGGCAGCAGCTGTGAAAGGCTACCTGACCCGCAGGCTTCTTCGTACAGAGAGAGTAGCTCAGCTCATCAGAACCATTAAGGTGACGAATGCACCTTTTCATATCCCCTTTTAAAATATTTATTCTAAGAACATTAATTCATTGTTATGATATAATTTTTTTTCCAACACTGATTTTGAAGAACTTGCAACACTGAGTCTTATTGTAAGAACAGTCATGCAAATACCTATGAGATTAGACACTGAAACCAGTACCGATGGCATCCTGTCAGTGGAAAATTAACTAAAAATAGTGTCACAAATATAACATAGTACTGGGCCCATATTCGTCATGCCACTCAATTATAAAAGAACTGTGCTAAAAGTGTTCTTATGCCTAAAATTACTCTCAGCTCAGAGTAAGGCATGGGCCTTGCATTATCAAGTCACTTAAAATTACTTTCAGCATTTCAGCATATTTGATGTTCTTCAGTTAGCTCTGCTTACTGAGTGTATCTATAGATATTTTATAGTTACTCTTATTTTTAATAGAATTTTTTTCTTAATGTTAATAATAAGCATAATAATTACTTATTTGTTGTCTCATGAAGGTGTTTACAGGAGAAATTGCATATTGATGAAAAAAATTACATTAAAATTTAAATATTACAATTAAATTAAATATTACAGTTTAACATTTAAATATGAAAAGTAAAAGGTACGTGACTACTGTGTGTGTGTTTGTGAGAGAGAGAGAGAGTGAAAGGGAGAGCTTTCTCCTATTACACTCATCTTGCACACAAATCTTCCTGAGTCACATACACTGGTCACTGAACCATATCTTTGTAAGTCAGTATTTTTGCGGGTAATCCTCACACACAGGACACTCAGCTGTTCCTCCAGGGCTTTCAGCCTCCCACACCAGGCAGAGAGTATGGCAGCAAACAGGACCGAGTCCTACAAGAGAGGGTCACACTACAGGTAAGTACACTCTGTGACGTGCAAAGGTTTTCCTCAATCCGAATGAATTATTTATATGTATCCTAACTGTTAAAAATATCTATTTGTGTGTACATTACATGTAATCTAATCCAAATATATGTACATATGAGGAGCAGCACTTAGTGTTAACCACAGACAAGCTTCTTGTTATTTTGGTATGTTTCATCAAAATGCATTCTACCTGTCATTTTAACCAAATTGCCAGAAAAAGATTTTGTTTCCCACCATGTTGTGTCAAAAGTGTGCATAGCATGATTTTTCTATTTACAGATAACCCACCCTTGTAAAGCAAATTTAATGTGAATTGGTCTTAATAAGCCTGTTTTTTAATGGCTGCAAGTTAGGGTTTAATATCTTCTCATATCTCTCTATTACAGTTGCGCTCAGCGCGTTACGAGCTGCACGACCTCTTCTTCAGTGTGTGTCCTGCCGAGCGCATGCAGGTGATCAGCTGGGACCGACAGCTGACAAGAGAGAGAGAGCTCAGACGTAAGGTAATGTTAGCATCATGATCTTCGCATCAGGACTGCACCCAAGTTTTAAAACAGTTCTCACACTCAACCGAATGTAGCAGACACTTTATATTAGAAGCTCTTGGTGCAAATGGCCTTGGGTCTGGAGTACAGGATAAGCCATAAAGCTACATCAGTCTAACAGGCTCCTCATGTTGAATCACTCAATCACTCTCTGATCAATGGCTTTGCTCTGGTGTATTTTGCTTTATTGATTGTGGAACTGCTGTATGCCAATACCGTCTGAAAGTGTCAAGTTGACAGCGAGCCTCAGGACATTCACAGTTATTGACTGTAAGCCTGCTGGCATTTTATGAGGTTTTGATTAGCTTTGTATTTTTTATACCTAAAATGTAATGATCAAAGTGAATAATTCAAGGTTCATGTCTGGTTGCGGTACTAATTTCGTGATATTGATCATACTGTCATATAATATGACAGTGTGATGTTGTTAAGAAGATAAAATGGCACAATAAGCTCTAAGGATATTGTAAGTATGATCAGTATCAAACACATACACTGTAATCTAAAGTAACAAGTAGTTAATTGGAGTAGTTAATTCCTTTTTTAAAATGTATTATTTTTAGAAAATCTTGAGAAATTTTTGAGGAAAAAGTTTACATAGTGTGTGGCAGAATAAAGGGATTAAACTCTTGGCAGAATTAAATACCTCAATAGATGTAATGTGTCATAGAAACACCTAGCCATGATTTCTTAAATTTTTTTTTTTTTATACCACAGAGCTTGATTCTCGTATGCACATTCGAGAAACAGCAACAGCACATTTGAGACTTGCATGGCAGACATACTACATGACCTAAGGTTAATAACAAATGGATGAAAAAAAGGTGTTATTTAACAAAGAAAAATATGTAATCATTGATATGGTGAAGTTTTCTCTAAGGATGCATTTATTTAACATATTTAGGAAGGAGTCTCCAGTGTCAATGCTTATTATAGCGGTCAGCAGGTTTTCCAACACAGGAAAGTCTTCAGGTTTCTACGTAGCATGACCTGGTGCCTTTTTTTTTTTTTTTTTGTCTTATAAACTTCAAGTGGCTGGTGAAGGAACTTATGTTTATAGCTGCTATAACATAAGTGATTACAAAGCTATCAGACTTACCACAACATTAATGGTAACTATTAATGGCTAAAAAGTACATTGTCGTTTATCAATAAATTAAAAATTGTAATCACTGGCAAACTGCTGTGATACAAGAGAAATAAAACACTTTGGGACATGCTGTTATTAGAAAATATGTATAATCAGATTTGTGTTTGGCTGCATCACACCACTCTGTTGTTATTTTCTTTTAATAGCTCCCCCAGTCATATTTTATTCTTTACCTCCTATATTACCCACTCCAGTGGCTTTAGATTAACAATAGATGGTAAGTAACGCACACTAGGCCAAGTAAAGCCCTATCCGGACAGGATTAAATTTACATGGGTTCCTGGGGTAATTTTCTATTTTACAGGTGCTCCTCTGTGACTTTATTTCTATCCCGATCAGCCATGCCGATGTTTTTCTTAGGCCTCCTCTGAGAAAATGACTGAATACTGTTTTTTGTCAACCTCAGCAGTTGTGTGATCATTTTAATTCTCTCTGGATGCACATGTCCATGATTTTCTATGCAGATGTTGCCTCGTTGGGGGGGGGGGAAGAAAATGATGTTTGACTGGTGCTACTTGCTGTATTCACTCTCATAGCATGCGTATCAGAGACTTACTCCCAGATATTAAACACGCAAAACGTCGCAAAACGAAAAATGGATACTTCTTGTATACTTTGATTTCCTCCTGTGGTAATTTTATTGCTGTCTGAATGTGAAATGTATATCACTGAGAAGCCGTGTGTAAAGTTAAGAAAAAATTCTATTCCTGATGTCCCCCTGATCAACCAATCCAATCTGAATAGGGCTTAACTGGTCTCTGTGTGCACATTAGTACAAACACAGTGTGAGGTTGCATAAGACTGGCTATTGTAAACAGGCTTGTAAGGACCAGCATAGGTTAAAGGCTCTATCAGTATCATTCTGCAACAACACTGGCATTACATTAATGACTAGAAAGTTCCAGGAATTTACACCCACTCGCTGATTAATTGAAAGATAAGTGAATGTATGCATGAATGTTGAAGAATTGATGAACCTTTCATGTAATGACTGAATGTTACACTGTCAAATTAGAAGAATGCATTTCCTTTTCCAGGAGAGTACAGAGCTGCAGAGCAGAGGGAAAGGTTCTCTGTCTGCTGCCACCAGGAAAGCCCTGGAGAGGAAGAGGACAATAATGTGAGTGCTTATCATGTTTCATCCATACAACTGAAAATCTGTGTAACCAGCCATTGAAGATCTATACTAAACTAGCACTGTGGCTCCACTCATGCAACGTAACTTATTTAAAGGTATTTTCACTCTTGGCTTGAATACTTGGGTCCGTACATAAGGTCCTGGTGCTGGAGAAACACTGAGCTAAGCGGTTTCTCTCCAACAGAACGATTTGTTTTTAAGAAATCTTTGAAAGGACAGCACAAGGGACACTGGGCGAAGATCCGGTTTCAGTACTCACCAGACCAAATATAACAAGTTCTCATAAGTCTCAGTTTCTCCAGGCCCTCAGGCCGATTTCTCCTGAGGAAAGCTGATGTAACTTCTTCGTTGGTGTTGCTGTTGTCAGGTTACAGAAGAAAGCGGCAGAAAGGACAAAGCTGGCAGTGGGTGCAGAGGAAAGATGGACGTTTGTGCCAAACCCACGCAGAGTTCCAAAGAAGACTACTCTGTTACGGCGCAGGTGAAGAGCTTACACTTCTGCTGCACACACAGACGCCAACACAGCATGGGGCCTTGCTAGAATATCAGCATGTCATGGTTAATGACACAATGCCTTTATTTTTTTTTTATTATTTATTTTTTTAAGTTATGTGTCAAAATTTGGAAAAGTTTCCTATTTATTCATCTTGCCAAGTTTATTGTGAAATGTGGGAAAATACACTTGCAAATTGACAGGCTGTTGTTAATGTATTTTTTTACTGTCAGCTATATGTTGACTTGCTTCTTAACTTATTTTGTATTTGCATCTGTCCACTTTCTAATAAATGATTGTGCTAACAGGTTCCTGTGCGATTCTTAAATATTTATATGTAGCAAATTAATGTACAGGAAAATGGAGGGAAAAAAAAAAAAAAAAAGCAAGAACACACCACATAGTTTTAAAACATATATTTTTTTTTATAATTGTATAATGCGTACTCTTCATTTAAATAATTATTCTAAATACAATCTGTGGTGCTCAACTGATGGAATAATTTACAAACAGCTTGTGAAAATTTGACATTGTTGGCTGACCCACTGATTCACATGATATAATCCCACGTTCCGACTGCTGAAGTGGGAGCCCGACAGGCTCCCGTGTGTACGACGTGTAAGAGTAACGGTGCTCAGCTCAGCTTCCTGACAGCTTCCCATCTGATCATACACATTATGATGGGAGAGAGGAAGACTGATCAATCACGTTTACTTTTACCGTTTAACAAGTGACCCCTGATTAATTCAATTCATCTGAGAAAGAGGAAAAGATTTATTCACAGAATAAATACTGTGCTAGCCATGAAAATCAGAGGATCTGCAACGACGCATACATATACAAGCAAAGATGTGACAAGTCTGCTTTTTTTAATTCGTACTCTCCTAAACATTTGCTTACAGCAACAGAACCAGATACTTCAGCCAGAAAGCACACAGCACAAACACAAACTCATTCAAAAACATTTGGCTGCTCACAAACAAGTGCTTAATGTCTTAAATTTAATGTCCGTCCCCACCCACCCACACTCACACCACTAGCTGGTGATAATTATCCGGCCTAGTCCGTGTTAGTGCACTATAAAGTGTGCCCAGCTATTATGAATACGGCCTCAGGCCTTCAGCCGTCACAGGCCTTTCGTTACCCCAAAACAAAACACCAACACTCAGCGTTATAAATTAAGTTATAACTATTACCTCCCTGCTCGATCAGCCTGTCGGAAAATGAAACGGTTATACAGAACTCCATGACATGAGGATCAATTCTTTTTATCCTCACTTGTCTTTTAATATTTATTCACCATCATTCTGTGCAGAGAATTCTGAGTCAACTGATTTTAATCGCTTAATTCATTACAGGAGTGTTTCTCACACGCACGCTACTGGAATGTCATGTAAACAAAAGCTTTATCGTCATAGTGTCATCTGGAACTGTGTCGAAAAGTCAAGGATTGGGAAAAACTCACCCCTGAAAGGGTTAAACGTTGTGTGTAATTCACCAGCGCTGTAAGATGTCTTAAGATGTAGCTTGAATGTGCAAAGAATTATATCGGATTGGCACAGCAACAAACTGTATGATGCAAAACAATGCCTTCGTACTACTGCAAATCATTAACGATGAGCGTCTGCGTCTTTTGGTTGAAAAACAGGAAGGCATTGGGAACTACACATTCATTCTAGCAAGTGACACTGGTGTTGCTTCAGGTTTCTCTCTTGTGGGTGTGCAGTGGTTGTTACTGGTCTCGCATGTGGAGGCATCAGACAGATTGGTTCAAAGAATTTACTGGGTAATTTACTTCCACTTGCTACTTTACTGCATCATAGCTAACTTGTCTGCTGTTTTGTCACTTGCAAGAATGGATGCAGTGTGAAGAAAATACAGTGTCTTCTCCGATGTGTCGTCCTAATCCCTCAAAGGTTAGCAACCTTCACTTTAAAAATAGGCAAACATGGTTTCTAAACAAAACTGCAGAAAAGAATAAGTTATTAAGTACTCACTTTAGTGAGAGTTAGTGACTCATGCTTGCATGAAGTCAGCTTCTTCTCTTAACAGATCTGGTGCAGTGATCCATCGCACAGTAATATGGCTGTCTAACAGTACATACAGGGCAAGAGGACTGTACTTCTTTTTAGCAGGACACACACACACACACACACACACACACACACACACACACACACACACACACACACACACACACACACACACACACACACACACACACACACACACACACACACACACACACACACACACACCAACATTGAACATCAAGCTTGGTGAAGCAGCCTAAGCGAGCAGAGCAATCTGAAGCAGTAAATCAGCAGGACTTGTCTCCTCCCTCTCTCACCTCCTCTGTCAGATGCCATGATCACATTTCAGAGCAAATACATGCATGTGAGCCTGGGGTCAGACACAGTAAACAACAACAACAACAAAAAATAATAAAATAAAATCTTGCAATGCTTACACGTGTATTTCCATATTAATTATCACAATACCTGCTAACCCTTCCACAGAGGTCACTGTCTGTGTGTGTGTGTGTGTGTGTGTGTGTGTGTGTGTGTGTGTGAGAGATCATCTCAGCTAGTGTGACTGTCACGGTAGTATTGAAAACTTCCCCTGAAGGAAGTTGAACTGGGGAGACAGAAACAGATGATGCGTAATCCCTGGCTGCCCACTGAGTCAGAGAGAAAGTGACAGAGGAGATGCTTCCCAGTCTCGCACATCTCTTTGTAGATGAGTAAGCAATAAAGAAATGAGACAGAAACCATTAGACAGTAGATGGATTCTCAGGCTCCAGCCATCGGTTAGTGTTTCTGTATTCAGGCCAGGCCAGGCCAACGCCCATCGCCCGCCCACCTAGTCCAGAGATCGGGACGCTCCACCGCCCCACACCAGAGCCCCCCTTGTCCCCCATCTCCTGTCCAATGAGATCACAAAAAGCACGGTCCAGGACCAGGTGGGGCGGGGCCTTACATGGGTGTCATGTGACATTGACCTCAAGCACATGGTCGTCTGTGCTGGGGAGCACCAGGACCTGTTGCGTCTGGCTGGAGTTGAACACTTGGCCCGGGCTGAAGGGCTCGAGCCGGGGCATGGGAAGAGCCCTCTGCTGCTGCTCGTTACTGCCCACAGAGTGAATGCTTCCCCGGCTGCGCAGACTGGCCGTGTCTCCCTGCTCTTCCAGGCCCTTATCCAGAAGAGAGAGGTTGTCGTTCTCTAGGCATGAGTCTGGGAGGGAAAAAAAAAAGAATGGGGTTTAACGTGAATAATTGTGAGTACATATACCATACAGCACTGGTGTAACTACTTTTTAAGCATGGTGCACGTTAAGTGGTTTGGTTTGGATCACAGCCTTGAATTCTCTCAGAATGTGTGTACTCATGGCTAACAAAGGACAACACACATTGCAAAAGATTCTGCAAACAGGTGCAATACCACTGTTCTTCCAGATAGGGCAAAATTTCAAAATCATACATCCTGTATTGTTTAAGTACGGAATAAAACATGATGGGGCATGCTGTTATAGGAATATAATAAAGGACAGGGTGTTGTGTACTGCTTATTACAACACAAAGTTGATTATTTTCCTACTACAGCACATTCCAAAGTTTCTTATTGATCTTACACCACAGTGATTTGCCAACGATTATGGTTTGCTTACTGTGCCTTTTATTAAAAAGTGTCTAGAGTAGTAATTCATAGACTGTCTAGTGAAGCAGAAAGAGTCTATTAGATAGTGAGTTAGAGAGAGAGAGAGCTACTATGAAAGACGGAGAGAAATGGAGAGAAAGAGTGCAAGTGTGTTACCTGTGTCAGGCTGGCTTGTTGGTTGTGCACTGTGGGGCAGGTACTTGAACACTCTGATGCTGGGGAAGGGCAGCTTGCCTGCAAAAAGAGGCATGACCTCCATCTGTACTTTGTGCGTTGCCATGGCAGCCACAGGCATGGATACTAACCCTGAACTCTTCCCACACACAGCCCAGTTACTGCTGTTATCCACCACTGAAACACATACACACACACACACAGTATTAAATTATCCCAAAATCCTCCACTGAACAGGCTTCTTTTAGTTTCTGGCACACGTTCAGGCCTTACCCTCATACATGAGCTTGGTCGTGCGAAGGCCTTCATTCTCTGTTAACTCCTCATCCTCTCCCTCCATGTCACTCGGCTCTATCAGACGAGTGACTGATACTTCTAGCCGACAGAGGGTGCCGGCGCGACAGTGCTGCTCCCCCACCGCAGGCTGGATGTCTGCCTTCATACTGTATATTGTCTGCAGTGTGAGAGGACACATTACTTCAATCCAAAACTGTGCTTAACATAAAAACTTAAGCAGCAGAGCAATAGCAGAGCTTTTTCAACAAAAGTTCAGTTCCAGCACCAAATGGTGATGTCAAGGGTTTGTGAACGCTACCATTTTGTGGCAATTACAACACAAGCGACAAGTTATTTACCTGACCAGCATTAAAATGAGATGAACAGTGAATAGTTTTGAAAATTGCTGAAAAACAAAAGTCTGCGAGTGTGTATGAGTGTGTGTGTTCTCACTGAGACTCTCTCCAACTGGAACTCGTAGCTGTAGGGTTTGAGCGCTGTGTCTGGAGCGTCGGCAGGAGAAAAGCTGGCCGAAAACACGCACTGCAGACATGGCAGTGGCTCTGTGGTCCACTTCACCTCCCACAGACTGTACACACTCTGCTTACTGTACACCACCTTCACAAGCAGGAAATGAGATCACTCCAATTTCAGTGACTCACTCAGAGCAAAAGAGATACAATGTGAATAAGTGTGAATGTGTCGACTCACCTGGTGTGTTTTAGCATTGAGAGAGAGGAGTTCCAGTAAAGGTGTGTGCTGATGCTCTGACAGCGTCTGGTTGGCAAGACGGAAGTTTGTGTTCGATACGTTTTCAAGGCACACCTGAATGTACTTCCTGTGGGGTCAAAAGATGGTTTCAATCAGTCAGAGTATACTTTTACATTACGTTCTAATGTGACTAACAAACATTGTAAAAACGTACAACCTACTGTACAGACCTTTTCCCTGCTGACAGTAGTGAGTGTTTGGCTCTGAACGGGGTGTAGAAAGTGAGGGATATGAGGATGGAATATATAGACCAGGGACAGTCAATGGACACCTGGGAAAACAAAAAAATTACATTTTATATATATATATATATATATATATATATATATATATATATATATATATATACACACACACACACACACACACACACACACACACACACACACACATACACACACACACATATACATACATACATACATACACACACACAGTACTGTGCAAAAGGTTTAGGAAGTTGTGAAAAAAATGCTGTAAAGTGAGAATGCTAAAAAAAAATAGACGTTAATAGTTTATATTTATCAATTAACAAAATGCAAAGTGAGTGAACAGAAGAAAAATCTACATCAAATCAATATTTGGTGTGACCACCCTTTGCCTTCAAAACAGCATCAATTCTTCTAGGTACACTTGCACAAAGTCAGGGATTTAGTAGACATATAGTCAGGTGTATGATTAAGCAATTATACCAAACAGGTGCTAATGATCATCAATTCAATATGTTGGTTGAAACACAATAATTAACTGAAACAGAAACAGTATAACTACCTTCTGTCTTGTTGCTGTGTTCAGTCTTGCCATGGTGTATGACTTTTGACAGTAAACTGTCTTCAGCAACCTCACCTTTTAGCTGACTTTGGCTGTTCCTCACCCAGTTTTATTCCTCCTACACAGCTGTTTCTGTTTCAGTTAATGATTGTGTTTCAACCTACATATTGAATTGTTGATCATGAGCACCTGTTTGGTATAATTGTTTAATCATACACCTGACTATATGCCTACAAAATCCATGACGTTGTGCAAGTGTACCTAGAAGAATTGATGCTGTTTTGAAGGCAAAGGTTGGTCACACCAAATATTGATTTGATGTAGATTTTTCTTCTGTTCACTCACTTTGTATTTGTATGTAAAAGACAAAAATAAATTCCCATTATGTAATTTATTGCAATCTTTATCGTATTTGCTGAGTCACCAGACCTTCTGGTCAATGAAGGCCATGCCGCTGTTGAAGCGTGTGCGGCTCTTTGGCCGGTGACGGATCTCGCCGTTAGTGAGGCGCTCGCTTTCAACCCGTGCTGGTGATAATGGGATATGGCACAGCACCTCTAGCTGGAACTCCAGTGTGTGGTAGGGTGGAGTTAGAGGCAGAGAGATGCTCGTCACCTTCTCTGAAGCCTGGATGGACAGAGCAGCCTCTCTCACCAGCTCTGCAGAAAGACAGAAGAAAGAAAAATATAAATGACAGCAAGATACAGAATTCAGAAGACATAAAAGACAAAAAAAAATGCATAAGAGGTCAAATCTGACATAATGTGACCTCTTTGACCTCTGTGTGAGCTTTGCCCTCTCACCTCCAGTGCCAGAGAGAATACAGGCAGAGCAGGAGGAGGAGTGCAGGATAGGCATGGAGTCAGTGTTACTCAGCTGCAGAGCGTCACCCTTCTTAACTTCGTAGTGGCCTGTTAGAATCGTAAACTTCACCCTCTGAGGAAGCCCAGCCAGCAGGCTCTCTGCAAAACAAATGCAGCTCCAGTAAGGCATGGGGGAGCTCATGACTGCATAATTCCCTACTTAAAGAACAAACTGGGATGGTTACTCTAGAACCTAATGAACTTCAAATGAGACGAACTGAAAGCTACATAATACGAGTGGTGTGATTTGGCCCAAAGCAATTTTGAGTTATTGTTATCACCCCAAAGTTGATTATGTTTCTGTAGCACCACATGCCACAGTGTTTCATGCCTCTAATACAACAGAAACTTGGCAAGAATTACACTGTCTATTAGTTAAAAATTGCATATTGGCTGCCATTTCCTCATTGAAAAGATGGGGTGGCTGGTAGCTGTGGTGTCATTGGGGGAAGCTAGCTAGTGGTGGGAACTGGCAAAATGAGGGACAAAAATAGTTTTTAAAAATAGTTATATAAAAAAAAAAAAAAAAAAAAAAAAAACCCTTCCCATAGATTAGCATACAACGTGATATGTGAATTCAGGCCAATACTGTCCCAGATCAGTTGACTCCTAACTGAAAACATTTTCTAGTCTGTAAAGTAGGCTGTCTAAAAACAACTAAAAATATACATAGACAATCAGTCTATAGCAGAATGACTGAAAGCAGACTGACCTGTGAGGGGCTCAATGGTCAGCTGAGGCTCCTGGGAGTATACCTCATATTTCACTATGGGGTAAATGTGTGGCAGCACAAACTGCACATGGCCCACTGTAGCACACAACTGTCGCAGAGTGTAGGTGCCTGGTTTTGTACTCTGCATGAGAAAGAGAGAATGTGAGTATGCTCAGATGTTAAAAAGATTCAGGAGGAATACTGCTTTAGTCTTGCATACAAGCTGATTGTTCAGTAATCACTGCAGCATATGCCTGTGTAAACTGGAAGTGGTTGTGAACAGTGACAGAGATGCCCAAGACTACGAATTATTCACAACAACAGAATCCACAAAAACACTAAACAAAATCCGAAAACATAAAACCAAAATGCAAAAACAAAAAAATCCAAAAACACAAAACAGAATCCAAAAAACACAGTGTGGTCGAAGAGGTGTTTATTTATTCAGATTGTGCAAGACTCAGGTGTCAGAGAAGTGCTGAGCTAAATTATGTGCTTTATTTAACAAACATAAGGTGTCTGTTTTGGACTGCCAAAGCATTAACAACATGTACAGGGGGTATAGAAAAGAATCACCCCCTTTAAAATAATCACATTTTGTTGCTTTTCAGCCTGAAATGAAGACGGACACAGTTTGTGTTTTATCCAGCTGTATTTACTCAGTGCAACTTATAACATCCAAGTGAAAGATAGAACACCAACATGTCAGAAAAATAATTAAATAAATAAACAAACAGAATCACTGAGTTGGAAAAAGGATCATCCCCTCCTAAAAATTAAACTCAATAAGGTGTAGCTAATCACCTTCTCAATGGCACACAAAGCCATTTGTCTTTCAACTGTGATCAGCTGTGGTCATTTTGATTATCTCAGCATGAAAAGAGCTTTCCTGGAGCATTTTGTAGTGCAACTGAAGCAATCAATCAACTATGGGTGGCAAGGCACTGTCAAAAGATCTCAGGGATAAAGTTGTGGACAGGCACAAGTCAGGAGATGGATCCAAAAACATTTCAAAGGCTTTATCAATGCCTAGAAGCACAATGAAGTCTATTATTAAGAAGTGGAAGGTATTTGGTACAACACAGACCCTCCCTGGATCAGGACATCACTCCAAACTGGATGAAAGAGCCAGGAGGAAACTGGTCAGAGAGGCTACCAAGAGGCCTACAGCAACTCTGAAGCAGTTGCAGGAATTTATGACAAAGAGTGGTCATTGTGTGCATGTGACAACAATATCACAAATTCTCCACAAATGTGGCTTGTATGGGAGGGTTGCAAGAAAAAAGCCACCCATGACTGAGCTGTGCCAAAACGCACCTTGAAGGTTCTGAGGCCACATGGAAAAAGGTGTTATGGTCAGATGAGACTAAAATTGAATTATTTGGCCTCAACACCAAACGATATGTCTGGTGGAAATCCAATACGGCTCACCATCCAAATAACACCATTCCTACATTAAAGCATGGAGGTGGTAATATCCTGTTATGGGGGTGTTTCCCTGCAGCAGGGACTGGAGCACTAGTCAGGACAGAAGAAAAAATGGATGGGGCAAAATACCGTCAAATTCTTGAGGAAAACCTGCTGCCCTCTGCCAGAAAGTTGTCAATGGGAAGAAGGTTTACCTTCCAACATGACAATGACCCAAAGCACACAGCAAAACTGACCACACAGTGGTTGAAGGAGAAAAAGGTGAATGTCCTTGCGTGGCCTTGTTAGAGCCCAGACTTAAACCCCATTGAAAATCTGTGGAATGACTTGAAGACTGCAGTCCACAAACCGTCACCATCAAATTTAACTAAACTTGAGCAGTTCTGTAAAGAAGAGTGGGCAAATATTGCAAAGTCTAGATGTGCAAAGTTAGTAGAGACATATCCCAACAGACTAAAGGCTGTAATTAAAAAAATAAGGCAAATTAAAGCAAGGGGGTGATCCTTTTTCCAACTCCGTGATTCTGGTTTTTAATTTTTTTCTGACATGTTGGTGTTATATCTTTCACTTGGATGTTATAAGTTGCACTGAGTAAATACAGCTGGATAAAACAAAAACTGTGTCTGTCTTCATTTCAGGCTGAAGAGCAACAAAATGTGATTATTATAAAGGGGGGTGATTCTTTTCTTTTCTATACCCACTGTATTATCTCTGTATACGATCAAATGAAGTTTGCTTAAGCTTAATGTGTGTGTGAATGCTTTCCATGATGTTTAAATGTGAGACGCACGGCAGACTTTAAAGTGCATTGAAGTGTATGCAACTGTGCCACTGTTAATCAAGATGCCTTTTAAACCAACCATGTGGAAGGCAATCATGACGACATTAAACAAACTTTAAACAAAATTTAATTTAGTTTCCATGCTTCTCTGCACCCGAGTCATGCACAGAATTAATATCCATTAAAAAAAAAAAGCCTCTTAGTTCCATGGCTCTCTGAGCTTCAATTCAGCAACAAGTTATGTTTTTAAGACAAATATCTCAGTCGCCTTTGTAGTTTTTCTGCACAGTGTTAGGAATGCAGTGAGGAAACATTTCCGTTGTGATTACACTAATTTTTTTTGTGTTGTCAGATTTGTGATATCAGTGTTGTCAGGTTTGGTTTTGTGTTGTTGGATTTGTTTTTTTATGTGGTGTTATAATGTATTAGTGTTACAGTATTTGTTTTTTGTCATTAGATTTTGTTTTGTGTTGCGGTAAGTTTGTCTGTTTATCCTATTTGTTATGATGCTATTAACTAGGTTTCCTTTTAGATGTTAAAAAAGTAATTGCTAAACAGCTGTTATTGTTACCCATGTTTTCACATAAACATGCACGGCCTCCCTCACCAGTGCCGTGAAGATGATGCTGTTGTTGCCTGGCAACAAAGTCACGTTGTTCGTCTTCAGCACCTGCGTTCCATCCTCCATAGTAAAGGTGGAGCCTACGCTGCTATGCACGTCCAAGGGGGATGGGCCATCATTGCCACGCAGCAGCATGTGCGTGTTCTTGCAGACAACGCCAGTGGAGTTGAGCATGTTGTCGGAGGGACTACGGTCCTGCATTTCGTAAAGCTCCAGAACAGGCATGCCTGTTCCCGGCAATGCCCCACCAGAGGGACTCACAGCGGGGAAGGAGATGGTGCCGTCTGGACTGAGACCGGGGCGCCGCTGGGTGCCTGCTGGGCCACAACGCATGCCTGGTTGCTCCCCTATAAAGTGGACGCTGGCTGCCAGCTGCTCCAGCCGCACGGGAACGGGCATCAGGCTGCACAGACGCAGCTCCAACTGCAGGGATGCACCAACATGCACTGTCGTGGATGCTGGCTGAAACTGCAGCTCTCGCAGCTGAGCAAACGCAGTCATGCTCAGGGCCACTCGCTGGTCTAAACAGACAGACAGAGAGAGAGAGAGAGAGAGAAAGAGAGAGAGAGATGCAAGCAAGTCATTAAGGAGCGAAAAAGAAGGCAAAGCAGCTCTAGTAAGCAACAAGATTTGCATCCAAGTGACGGTGATCCAACGCCAAACTCCTGACCTTTGCCCTCTGGAGCCTTGTTAGCAAAGGTGAGGATCTCCTGACAGAAGTGCTTTCTCTCCTCCTCTGTCAGGTTGGTATCGCTGGCCAGCAGAGCGCTTGTCTGCAAGTAGCTGGTAAAGAGAGTGAAGGAACCCAAACAATCCAACAATCTATACAGGGTGATGGCAAACTAAATGCTTATTTAATTTACACAGGCATACCAGTCAAAAGTCTGGATACACTTGTGCTCATACATGTGTATGTACACAGATATACAGTGCCCTCCACTAATATTGGCACCCTTGGTAAATATGAGCAAAGAAGGCTGTGAAAAATTGTCTTTATTGTTTAACCTTTTGATCATTTGTTCAAAAAATTCACAAAAATATTCTGCTCTCATGGATATCAAACAATTGCAAACAAAACATGTTTATAAAAAAAAACCTTTGTTAAATATAGGTGTGCAACAATTATTGGGACCCTTTTAGTCAATACTTTGTACTACCTCCCTTTGCCAAGATAACAGCTCTGAGTCTTCTCCTATAAAGCCTGATGAGGTTGGAGAATACATGGCAAGGGATCTGAGATCATTCCTCCATACAGAATCTCTCCAGATCCTTCAAATTTCCAGGTCCACACTAGTGGAGTCTCTTCTTCAGTTCACCCCACAGGTTTTCTATGGGTTTCAAGTCAGGGGACTGGGATGGTCATGGCAGGACCTTGATTTTGTGGTCAGTAAACCATCTTTGTGTTGATTTTGATGTATGTTTTGGATCATTGTCCTGCTGGAGGATCTAACCACAGCCCATTTTAAGCTTTCTGGCAGAGGCAGCAAGGTTTTCATTTAATATCTGTTGATATTTGATAGAGTCCATGATCCCATGTATCCTAACATAATGTCCAGGTCCTCTGGCAGAAAAACAGCCCCAAAACATTAAGAGCCACCACTATATTTAACTGTGGGCATGAGGTATTTTCCATATGGCTACCTCTCTGTGTGCTCCAAAACCACCTCTGGTGTTTATTGCCAAAAAACTCTATTTTGGTTTCATCTGACCATAGAACCCGATCCCATTTGAAGTTCCAGTAGTGTCTGGCAAACTGAAGACGCTCGAGTTTGTTTTTGGATGAGAGTAGAGGCTTTTTTCTTGAAACCCTTCCAAACAACTTGTGGTGATGTAGGTGACTTCAGATTGTAGTAGTAGACAACTAACTTCTGCAATTCTCCAGCTGTTATTCCCTGAAGATTTTTTGGCCACTCAAACCATCCTCTTCACAGTACGTTGAGACAATATAGACACACGTCCAATTCCAGGTTGAGTCATATCATTTCCAGTTGACTGGAACTTCTTAATTATTGCCCTGATGGTGGAAATGGTTGTGCTATTTTCTTATAGCCACTTCCCATTTTGTGAAGCTCAACAACATTTTGCTGCACATCACAGCTATATTCCTTGGTCTTACCCATTGTTATGAATAACTAAGGGAATTTGGCCTGTGTATCACCTCATATTTATACCCCTGTGAAACAGGAAGTCATGGTTGAATAATTTCCTGTTCCTAGTTACCCAGGTGTACAAAAAATGTAAAATATCAGTGGGAATATACTTCAAATATATTTTTCTCATATGAATTCATGGGGTGCCAATAACTGTAATTGTAAAAGATGATGCATAAATAACATTAAATGTGGGCTTATTAGTCTACATCTTAAAAGTTTGTACATTTTCATTGTCTCAGTAACATTCTAATTAAGGCTTATGGTTGAAATTTGTTTCTAGAAAAATTGTAGATATTGAAGTTAATACCTATATTTATTTCTTTATATGCATTTATAAAGTTAAAACAAGTTTGAAGTAAAAAAAAAAAAAAAATGTTTTTACTTAACATTTTGTATCTTTAAAAAAATTTTTTTTTTATAAATGTTAAAGTCTTCATAATTATTCTAAAATAGTAGAAAATACAAAAAAAAATTTTAAAAGCTTTTTTTTACTCTCTTTGAGTAGGTGTGTCCAATCATTTCACAGGTAAAAGTACACTTTCAAAATGTAATATACAAACACTGGCTAACTCAATGTGGTCTCTTATGCCATATCACTAGAATAACTTACTAATAACCTATTGTTATAAAGGAGATTGAAGGTGAGATGTAATAATCCCCGACATTGCACTGAGGGATTTGGGGTTCAGTTAAGGATACTCCTCCGTCAGCTGCAGCTGTTTCTGACACTCTGCGATTTGCTTGCGCGTGTGTGTAAGCGGCAGGCTCCAGCCTTCCGCCGTGTATGACTTCAAAGAGTCCTGCAGGAAGGTCTTTGCTGTCTGGGCATCACCTTTCCTCCTATGCACACAGACACACACAAGCTTTCAGTAGTTCTTCTGATTAGATTGAGTTATCGATCATTAAATGAGGATGAGGACTCTCAATTACAGTATTAACCTACCTGTGTGAGTATGTGCTTAAACAAAGGTATCCTAATGGAGTCAGTTACCAGGATGTCTACAGGTCACTTAAGTTCAATGTAATACCCAACAACAATTTTAATAGCCCTTCTAATAAAATTTAAGACCAGATTTGCAGTGGTGATACACCAAATATGAAATATTCCAAGGAAAATAAAAATAAAAATAGCATTCTACATCAATGAGACTACTCAAGTATTTGTGGTTCAAAATGATGAAGTAAAATATATATAAAACTTTATGTTGCATAAAATTTTTGACACACATGAAATTTTGACACTAATTGTCTCAAAAACACTCACATGTAGAACTCAGCCAGGCTCTTTCCCACCAGCCGAGCTGAACGCAGCCTCCCAATGGCTCTGTACATCTCCAGAGCAGCATGGGACAACTCCTAGCCAGGGAGATACAGAGAATGTATAAATAAGGTGTCTAAGGAGGGAGGAAGTTGAATCAGACCAGTAGATAGAATAAAGAAATATTACACACTTTTTTAAATGCATCACAATCAGATTTATGATTTGCATATACTGTAGTTGGCCAACTATTATTTCAATGTAAAGACATGACAGTTAACAGAGGATCAGTTCTTACCAGATAGTGTTTTTCAAAAGCTTCCACTGATGATAAGGCTTCTTTAAGTTTTTTATATGGGCTCTGAAGACTGTTGGCTAAAAGACCATGACAACCAAGAGTTACACCACTAGCTTTAAAAGGAATAGCTTAAGCAAAAAATTAATGTACACAATTTTCTACTTTATAGGGTTAGTGAGTTGTATACCGCTCATAAAATCAATCTGTCAAGACATGTTTGGCCATCACTGCTAAATAAAAGAAATTTAAAGCTATCAGTTTAGCACTGTGCAAACTGAATATATACATCATTCCACACTCACCTCAAAAGACTTTGCTTTTACTTTTTTCTCAGTGCCTTTTGTATATAAACGGTTTCATAAAAAAATATTAATACAAAAATAAATACAGTAAAACCCCCGTATCCGCTGTTTCAGTTACCATGGTTTCACTTAACTGTGGTTGACCGCAGTCTGAAAAAATTAAATAGAAAATTTAAATTGCGTGCCATTCTGAGTAATATGATGAAATCTCTTGCGGTTCCAACCGGGATGTTAATCATCCCTTTGTCCAGCGCATCCAGGCTGTGTATGCTACCCAACCGTAAGTAACTTAGTAGCCGTACAAGTTGTTGTTGTTAATGTCTTATTGTGCCTAATTTATAAATGAAACTTTATCATAGGTATGTACAGTATTCAGTGTTCGCTCCTATCCGTTGTTTCAGGCATCCGCTGGGGGGGCTTGGAACCTGAATCTGACACAAACTGCATAGTAGCTACTAGTATGTGGTTAAACTGGTAGTTAAAAGCTCCCCTTACTTTTTTAAGCAACATTAACCCTGTAACAAAACTAAAGAAGAAAAACGAGAAACCAAACTTGTCTTGGTTGATTGACTTCATGTGGAGTAAGGGGGAAATTGTGTAACATTTGTTTTTAGCAGAACTGTTCAGAATTCAGAAGTGCATATTGGTATAATGGTATGTAATGTACCATTCAATACAAACAGAGTAAAATTGCCTAAGCTCTTCTGTATGACAGACCTGTCTCTGGTCTCTCTGTGCCGAGGCCTGCGAGCAGGTCGACAGTGCAGTTCAGCTCTTCCGAGTTGGGCCCATTCTCCGACACCAAACCGCACAAACAGCCCAGAGACTTCAGCTGAGAGAGAGAGAGAGAGAGAGAGAGAGAGAGAGAGAGAGAGAGATCAAACAAAAACACACAACCTGGACTGAGTCTACTCAACCTGTCAGCTCCTTCACACACCACACAACATATAAAACCCTTGGTTGTATGTTTTTACTTCATCATACCAATACATAAACATCCACATCCACTGTCTGAGTTCCAAAAAGAGCAATTTAGACAGAGATGAGATACCATGAAAGGAAAAGCAAACATTATGAATAAAAAAATCATGAAGCTGATTGAGTGGACCAGACAAAAGACAATAAATATGAACATAAAGCTGGTTTGAGGATACTGCTGGAAAATATTAACTAGGTCATAGTATAACTCATCTAATGAAAAGCTGAACACTGTTATACTAAAGCTTAGTAGCTAATGAATAAGTATTAGAATTAACATAATAAACTGCTCTATTCAATTTACCGAAAGGGAGACAAATGTATTTTATGTCAACATTGTTTAAAACTGGAGGTCATCCATTACATGGATTGTGCAGTATTGTTTTGTTTCACGTTTGCTTTTTTACAGGCTCAGTTCTTCTATTAGCCTTAGCAAAACACAATTCATTTACACTTCACTTTCACATGTGCAGACAAGCAGACACAATGCCAGAAACAGATTAGTAGTTTGAAATCACTTGCAAAGAGAAAAGAAATTGCTTGTGTGCTTTCTCATAATCAAACTAGCTGCAGTTGCTGGTCTGCAACTTTTTAAAACCATGGTTTCCTGTACAGTGTATTTTAGATGTGAAGTGCTAGACATCCACAGTAGTATCTTTTCATTAGTCCTCTCAAGAAAGACAGAGAACTATTGCATGCTTTTTGCTAGCACAGTTCTTCATAGTGTGTTTGTGTGTCAGAGCATGAAACAGAATGGGTGACGTGTGATACCTTCTCAGTAGCGTAAGTCCAGAGGCCCACAGTGTGGGAGAAGTTGGCTTCCAGCTGGGTGCGATCACAACAGCCCTCGATTCTGTGCAGCACCTCCAGACAGCTGAGGAAGACCCAGCAGTCCAGAGCCCCCTGGAGAACCGACACCTGCTTAACAACAGCAGCAATAGCAATCAGAGCCAGGCCCAGATGCTAATATTGCACTACAAACGTTGTATAACATACACTGATTTGCCAGTTTATTATGTGCACCTATCCTGTAATTGTTATACAACTGCATTCTTTCCATTAATGGAAAGGGACCACCAATGGACTACAGCTGATCAGATATTTGGGTGGTGGATTATTTTCAGCACACTGATAGGACACACTGCATCACTACTGGTGGATATTTTGGTTTGATTTACTGTTCTCAGCCCAACATTGTCCCAGATGTGTTTAAAAACCCCAGTTGTGCCTAATACACTTGTATAAGCATTTTGTCAGTGTCAATGCTATGCTCATCATGGTCCATCACCAAAATAATATTGAGCTAGTGATTATCCAATGACAATGAGATGCGCTACAATAAATAAGTGGTAGGTATACCTGATAAAATGGCCAATAAGTGTACAGAACCGGACACACACAGACCTCAAGCAGACGGAGCTCCTGGACACAGTTGTGAAGCAGCTCCAGGGCTCTCTGTGTGACCTCCCAGGGCCTCTGCAGGAAGATAAGCAGCGTGCACTGGCGAGAGAACAGGTAGCTGCGCAGGTCTAGCAGGCTAGCCTCGCTGCGCTGGATTAGCTCCCTCTTCTCCATATCTATTGGTCTGCGCAGGAGCAGCCCGTTCCAATTCCGCACCGGCTGGCAAAACGAGCCCAGCCAGTTGGCTCCGTCTGCTCACCATGCAATAAAATAATATTTAATTCAGCATATGAACTGATATTAAACAAAATAGCATTTTAATATACACTGAAATACTGGACAGATGTATATACAGTCATGTGAAAAAATAAGTACACCCCATGGAAATTGTTGGCTTTTTTGACATATTTGGAAAAGCAAACATTTGATCATCACTGAAACAGTGCCTATTAATAAAGTTTATATACTTGAACAAAACCACAAGGAAAATCAGCTTTTTCAATCATTTATTCAACAGAAATATCTATAGATGTTATCTTCTTCTGTGGAAAAAGTAAGTACACCCTTGGCCTCAGAAGCTAGTATTGCCCCCTTTAGCAGAAATTACTTTACTAACTTTACAGAAATAACTAAAATAGCATTTTGCATAATTGTCCACCAGGCTCGCTGGAAATTTAGACCACTCTTCCATGTAATATTCTTTCAGTTGCAAGATGTTTGAGGGTTTTCTAGCATGTACTGCCCATTTCAAATCCTCCCACTGCATTTCAATGGGATTCAAATCCAGGCTTTGCCTAGGCCATTCCATAACCCTCCATTTCTTCTTTTTGAGCCACTCCTTGGTAGATTTGCTAGTGTGCTTAGGAACATTATCCTGTTGAAAGGTCCACTTTCGGTTCAACTTCAACTTTCGGACAGATGGCCTCTAGACATTAGATATGAGAGAGGTATAAATAAGACAGGTTCCACCTGCACTCCGTGAGCAGGTTCTAATCACTGGCACCCAATCTTGAACACCTGATTTTAATTTTATGGATTTGAAGGTGTGATAAATGTAGGTGTGTACTTACTTTTTCCATATGACTGATCTGTTTTTTGTTAATTTAAATTCTGAAAGTTACTACAAAAATGTCAATTTTATGTGTCATTTGATAGAGTATATCAACCTCATTAATAGTCGCTGTTTCAAAGAGGATCAAATGTTTGCTTGTCCAAATATGTCAAAAAAGCCAACAATTTCCATGGGGTGTACTACTTTCACATGACTGTATAAGGAAAAGTGAAATATCAATGTTAAGCTATAATTTATTTTGTCTTTAATCGGATGACCTCATATCCCAATACTCAAGTACATATTACAGTGTTCACTAAAGACCTTTCTGAATACATGTTTGGTGGGTGTGCAGAAGAGACTGTACCTCCAGCGCCAAAGTTAAGCACATACTGGGTGAAGAGGGCGTCCAACTCGTCATACTGGACCAGCGCATCTTCATACTGCTGTAGCATCTCAAACACAAATGCCAGCTCTTCCTACACATAGAAAAACCCACAGGCATCAAACATGACTCATCCTTATATGTATAATGTGTGAGAGATGAAATAAAACGACCCCAGACCAGCAATTGTATTGTGAGGAGTATGATATAAGCGAGATCTCAGAGGATTAATTAGCAGCAACTTCCACACAAATCAGGAAGAGCAGAGGAAGAGGAGAAAATATTTTTTATGCTTAGGAAACCAACAATTTTTACCATACGTGTTTTATGTGACATGAATGCATAGTATAGTCTAATTAATAATGTCATGCATTTGAATGTTACATCCTTTTGCTAATTCAAATGTAAATGTGAAAAAGAAACAGTCGGGATGTACCTGGACCATGAAGTAGTCGCAGAAGCTCCAGCCGGGCTCGGTGCGTTTCTCTCGCAACGTGCGCATGTCGTCCTCGAAGCGGCCCAGGTTCTTGGTGAAGGACATGAGAAGCAGAGTGCGCAGCTTCGTCAGGAACGAGCTCCACGACTCCTGAGAGCGAGACGACTCCTTCAGGGGATCCGACAGAGCAACACACCTGAGAGAGACAGAGGAAGAATGTTAAAGTGAAAAATGAAGAAAGGAGCTCCATTGTGTCCTCATAATTGGAGAGCAATTTAATCTTCTTCATTCTATATTACGTATATTACCCCAGACATGCTGCACTTAATCATGTTTGCCTACAAGTCAAAGTATAACGTGCAGTTTGCTTTTATAATTGTTGAAAATATGGTCATTTATTTGCATCTTTTTCATATTTTTCTCTTTGTTATAAAAGGGCAGTTTATTATATTTGAATTATAATTTAAACTAAAGCAGTATGCCAGGCTCATTATGATGAACTGTAGTAATAACAGGATGAACTGTGAGTAAGGGGGGAAAATTCCACTTCTCTGGTGGAATACACTGAGGAAAACATTTCCTATCATGGCAAAACTGCTGAGAGTGTCACATCTGAAAGACTTTACAGTACAGCAGGTTATAGCATAACCCCTTTGTGCTCTCATAAAAAAGTGAAATGATGTACATGCTCAATTTAATAGCAACCTTACTAGTCTAAATGCTATTTATACTATTTGTGTAGGCTATTTTATGTCTACTGGAGAATTATGTATGGTTAAAATTAAGTGCTATGAATGAATAACAATGAATAACCAACATTAAAGAATACTCTTTTATGCTTGATTAAAATCCTTTGAGGTGAGTTACAGTCAATGACATGTAGCCTAAACATGTTGCACCAAGTAGCTCAATTGCACAATCAGCAATCCTGACTGAAGGGGGAACAAAAGAAATAATATACATCATCAGGGTAATTCAATAATAAACAAGCAAAACCGGTCCCCATATGAGAATATATTTGCACACAACGCATGTTTCGAATACAACACTGTGTCATTTATAAAAGATGACATTAGTATGCAGTAGCCTGTACCACCTCTTGTTACTTCTAACCAACAACCTGAGAACTTCTCCAATACAAACCATATATGAGTCATGCCTTTATAGAGAAGCTCTGCTGTGGAGTCACAGGCCAGAAATAGGGCCTGCCAGCAAAGCCTTTCGAAATTAGCACAGTACGAGACACGTAATTAACAGTGCTGAGTATCAGATAGCACAAACAAAATCCCAACACAGCAGCACTTATTTAAACCTATCTAAAAAAACGAAGCCGGCTTTGAGGGAACAGGGGATTGGACTGGGCTGCAGCTGCTGCTAAGCTGCTCTCACCTGTCGCTCTGCTTGTTGCAGAAGTCGTTGCGGATCTTGTCCATGATGGAGGTGCGTGGTAGGATGTTGGTCTTGTTCTTCTTCTTGCCGTCGCTTTCCACAACCACGATGAGCCAGTCGGCTGAGCCGTGTAGTTTCAGTACGCTCTGCCACCGCTGCATGTCCTCCTTCACTGAGGACTTGTACGTCTCTGTGTCCTGGAGCATGGGCAAGACAAGGACAAAAAGGTTATGAAAACATGTCTGTTTGGGTAATTAGTTTAATCTCACACTGAAAATATGAAAATCTAACCTTTAATTCAAGTCAATAAAAAGCTCTTATCAAAAATATATTTTTAACAAAACCACGTGACAATTATTGGTACTCCTACAAATTCTTATGAATAAAATGTAACTGAAGCATTTCCCCATTTATATTTTTCTCTTTTTAAATTCACTCATGTGTTTAGAAACTCTTAAGCAATCATCCATGACTTCCTGTTTCACTGAAATTTAAATATCTGCCGATGCAAAGGCCAAATTCCCTTTGCCATTCATCAGCATGAGGAAGAGAATAATGATAGCCTTCATAAATGAAGGAACAGCTATAAAAAACAAAACTGTAAAATATTAAAAATAATAATAATAATAAAATAAAATACGCTATTTTACTTAAAAGAGGGATATAAATATAAACGGGGACATACTTCACTTATATAGTGTTCTGAAGAATTTCTAAGGATGCCAATAATGTTGATGCATTTTTTTCTTTTTTTTTTACTAAAAGGTGCCAATAATTCTAGAGTGGTCTGTATAAGAATTACTATTATTAATACTATTATGGAGTTGTTTCACAATCACTGAATATTAATCAACCATTTTGTGATATAATACTGATAACACATTGTGAAATACATCTTACTGGAATCACAATACAACAGTAAATGACGTCGATAATAATAAAATTATAATAAACTTAAAGGCTCATAGATTAGTTGGCTTTTAAATATAATGGAAGGTAAGGCATACATAGTAAAATAGCCACATATATAGATATTGATAGATAGATAGATAGAGAGAGAGAGAGAGAGAGAGAGAGAGAGAGAGAGAGAGAGAGAGAGAGAGAGATAGATAGGCATATATTTTACAGATCATTGCACTTCTGCGATCACAAGGACACAAACTTTCATCACATTTTCATCAGCTTATATGTCAAGAGTATTGCTGTAGGTGATTTTTTTAAGGTCAGGTTCATTTCTGAGATTTCCCACTGGACATATACTGCCTTAAATAAATTTCCATTTATGTGTTATTAATTAATTTATTTAAATACATTTCTCTTACAGGGTTCTTCAGAAATATCAGCCAATCCTTCACATGCAGATTCACATTCACCCTTTCAGTCACACCAAGGAGCAATTTAGAGTTGTCAGTGCCCCTCCTGCACATGTTTTCAGGAGGTCAGATGAAACCAGAGAACCCAGAAAAAACTTACAGAGACACAGGGAGAACATGTGAAAGTTTCAAATCAGGATTTTAACAAATCATATGTTGCTCTGTCCCTGTTCCTGAGAATGCTCCTGAATGATCCTACTGTTTGGCTGAGACTAAGACTTACACAGCAGTCAGTCCAGTAAATGTGCAGGAAAGGGAACGTGAGGAGAGCCTTGTTTCCCTCTTTAGGAAGCAGCTCCTCTTTAAACTGGACAAAGTTGGCTTCTAGGTGGATCATCTTCGGTGCTCGACCATAAGACCTGGGGGAAATGAGAATGGAACACAGTGACAAGTCAAGCCACGGCACCAATGTCTGTTTATACCACTAGTCCTCTATACATAAGCGTGCGTCTAATGTGCTAGCCTGGAGTGACCTTTCCTGTGAGGTTTCTAGTGTTACAGTGGATACGTTGCTATTCTTTCTCTAGAGGTGAAGCCTAAATGGCATGTAGCTGAGAAATAGAAAGTGTTCACCCAGTTCGTGCTACTCTGCTTAACAGAGTCTTGAAATCAGCAATGACTTGCCTTTGAGGCAAAACAGGAAGGTTAAATAAGAAGTTTAGGGTTATTTAGCATCCAAAAGTAAGGGCGTGTCATGTAAGAAGCACTGTACGCTTAGGGTTTATACTCAAACAGCTAATTTCTGCTGCTCTTTATGCTCATGTAATACGAGTTGTTATTTTGTTTTATAAGAACACTTATAAAACGCTTTAAAGGTAACTTCCACCCGGAGCATAGATTTTCAGTGTGTGTCAGCATATTGTGTGAACAGATGGATGAGTGAGCTCTGAATATGAGCATTCACCTATTTTTGAGCCAGATTAACTATCAAGCTTTATTAGTGCCCGGGAATACTCTCTGAAAGAGAGAACTAAACAACCTCGCTCTAATGCTTTATAATTACTTTTTCTCAGCGAAAGTGCAAGGTCACTAGTTGTTTATATTACAGAGAGCACACAGTGAAAGCAAAATAACACTAAATCTCCAGATCAGCTGCTTTACAGCATACACACCATCTACCACTCAATATATTCTAGGGGTTATCCTGTAGTTAGGGTTGTATGATGATACAGTACTGATGTCACTCTTCTAAGATAGTGCAGGTATTGAATTCTTGATTCTGATTGGTCTGAAGGTGTTGATTCATTTTCTGTAACAGCAGCTCTGTTACAATAGTTCTGGCCATTTTATATTAATGCGCTCATCATAATAATAGTAACAACCTGTGGCAGGGATTTGTATAGTGAAAACTCAATAAATAAAAAATAAATGAATAAAAAAAAAAAAACATTAAACCAATGACATTGTGACATTTTCTGTGAGGCAACTTTGTTTTGTTATTTTTGGAAGGAGTCTCCAGTGTTAGCATTTTACAACAGCCAGTGGTAAAGCTGTTCCATTACATTTTCAGACATGTGAAATTCTTCAGGACAGATGGCTTTATGTTTTATGATTTTTGTTAAAAAGACAACATGCTTTCTTTGGCTTGGAAAAAAAAGAGAGGCTGGTGAGGAAAATACTGTCTACAGCTATAAAATAAACACCAGATACTAACTTGTCTCATACATTCCACAATATTAAATGTAAACTGCAAAATGCACTACGTGTTGTTCATGAACAAATAAAAAAAACATGGTATTAGAGGAATAAACCACTTCGGGGCATGGTGTTGTAGGAAAATAACTCCACCTCACATCACCCCGTCATTGATTATATTCCTATAATAGCAAACTCCATCGTGTTATTTCCTAAAGATCATTTTGTGGAAAATCTATTAGCAAACCTAAATGTTGAGATATATACAGTACTCTGCAAAAGTTTTAGGCACCCTATTTTTTTTTTAGTACAAACTTCGTTACAGATTTTTTTATTTTATGACTTCTACATTATCAAGTCAGTACAAAAAACATTTTATATTCCAAAACTTTAATTTAAAATTAAATGTTACAAAAGAAAGCAGCATATTACGTAAGAGACACGTCTCAGACAAAAACACAATGAAGGCTGCTGGGTTTTGCTGCAAAAATAAGACCAAGTGTGAAAGTCAAAGTCTCCAGAAGAACTGTGGCTGGTTCTGCAAGATGCTCAATAAAACTTACCAGCTCATTTCCTTCTAAAACTGCACAAATTGTACCGTAGACTACTATTTTTATTTTTATGTCACACCAAATATTGACTTTGTTTCATTTACTGCCTTTGACTGCTCTTTACATTTTGTTTTGTTTTATGTAGAAACATTTAATTTCAATATTTTAAAGGCATCTTTGCATGTGCCTAAAACTTTTGCACAGTACTGTATCATAAAATGCCTTGATATATATATATATATATATATATATATATATATATATATATATATATATATATATATATATAAAAAAGTGTTCTTCTGGTGTTTTGTGCCTTTGGCAACATAAATATTAAATTATAATAAAAATTTGATATTTATTGTGTACCATGATATGATATTTTTTGGCATTCCCCTGCTATTGAATCCTTTCTAAAAAGATCAGCTCCCCCTGAGCTGGGGTAGGTAATATGGCAAAATACACTATATATCGCCAAATGTTTGTGGACACCTGACCATCACAACATGTGTGGGCCTTCATCAAACTGTTGCCACAATGTTAGAAGTGCACACAATTGTATAGAATACCTTTCTATGCTTTAACATTAAGATTTCCCTTCACTGGAACTAAGGGGCCCAAACACGTTCCAGCATGACAATGCCCCTGTGCACAAAGCGAGCTCCATGAAGACATGGTATGCCAAGGTTGAAGTGGAAGAACCCGAGTGTCCTGCACAGAGCCCTGACCTCAACCCCACTGAACACCTTTGGGATGAACTGGAACACCGGCTGCACCCCAGACCTCCTCACCAGACATCAGTGCCTGACCTCACTAATGCTCTTATGGCTGAATGAACACAAATCCTTACAGCCATGCTCCAAAATTTAGTGGAAAGTCTTCCCAGAAAAGTGGAGGTAATCATCAGGGTTTTCCCTACCTTAGAAAGGCTTAGGCGCAGCGTGTAAGTGTTTTTGCAGAATGAACATAAAAGGGCATTTAGGTGACACATCAGAATGAATGTAAAAACAACATTGTGTGGTGGCTTGACTTTCTCTCAAACGAAAAGGAACAACCTGCCAATCAACAATCAGTGTTTGAACGAACGTTAGTGTGATTGGTGTGTGACATGCTGATTGCCAAGCAAATCAAACAGCTGACTGGATATTTCTCCATACTGTTAACTTGGGATGATAGTTACAATCATTGACTCGGATAAGCAAGTTGCAAGCCATCGGTAAGGAAAGCCTCAACAAAGAATAAATGAAGTATAAACTAGAGATGCACCGATTGCAATTTTTTTGGCCGATTCCGATTTTTTTGTAAGTGTGACCTGCCGATACCGATTTTTGCCGATTCCGATTTTCTTTCTAAGAACTATAATTGACAGCATATACAAACAAAAATCTACTTTTCTTCAATGCAAAATTTTATTTTCATAATAAAAGAATTATTAAACATTACAATTTCCCCCAAACTGCACTAAGTTACAGGATCTTCTCTCACTTAAACAACTCTCAAAATAAAGTGCTCTGTGACTGGAAAGAGGTAGAAATAACAATTAACTGAAAATGAGCTGCTTTATATAACAAAACAGATATCATTTTCCACTATGTTTATAAATTGACCTTTTTCTCTTTTTTACTCGTCTCACAAAAGTCCAAAGATTACAAGCCTATGAACAAAACTGAAGTGTACAATACTCTTCCAAATATGAATGGGTGCAGTGGCTAATAATTAAATAACAAGTGTAACAAGTAGAATTAGTTACTGCTCCTTTAAGGCGGATCACTCTCTCTTACTCCCTCACTGATATGTGGGCAGTCGGTAGACGGAGGGCGAGCTATGATCATCGCATGTATGCATGTAAGGTCTGGTTATATTTCTGTTGCTCTTTGCCCTGTTTTATTTAGGTTCAGTAACGCAGTTGTTAGTGGAGTGTTTTGCAAACTGCCCCATGTGTGCGGGGGATCGACAACGCTGATAATAAACCACTGTGAAATATCAGATACGTGAGTTTTGCCACTGGTCAAAGCGTTTTTACTTATGAAACAAAACGCTGTTCCGAGATGCAGTTGAGAGCATCCCAAAACGAAGCTCAGGGAGTTTTTGAAAACACGGTCTACTACATAGGATTATTATGTAAAACAGGTGCTGACCGCTTCAAAAAAGATGTCATGTGTGAACACAGCCTTAAGTAGCTTCTTCTCCAAACACTTGCAGGTTGTGCGGCATTTCCCACAACTGTCCCTGACACAAATAGTTTTCTCCCTTGTTCCTGCAGTGTAGTGCGAAAAACAGTCACAGACAGTGATGCAAGTCCTCATCTAGACAGTCATGTAGTGTGAGCTGCCTTGTCATATAAAGATAATGGTTGAAAACTTAAAATAACTTAATTTCCTTCAAATAATTTCAAACCTCCCTCCCACCACCACCCCCTGGAACCCAGGCAGCCTTTTGAAAACCTAGGGCAAACCCTGATTATAATAGCAAAGGGGAACTAAATCATGAAAGGCAGCTTTAGAAAACCACACAGGAGTATTATGGTCAGGTATCCACAAACTTTTGGCCATATAGGATATTTTGCAGATGCACTTTGCTAAACAGCAGTAACCCCCTAATGTGTAAATACATATATGAATTCATGAGGGAAAAATTAAACACTTTGAAGCAAACTCTTAATCTTAAAGTATATCAGTCTTAATGTCCGATAACCGTTATGCTATTATACAGTTCTCTAAAGATGAATAATGGACAGACTCACCTTCTCCACTCCATAGGCTCCCGGGGAAGCTGCTGTGCCAGCAGGCTATAAAGAGCAGTTAAGAGGTTTTGGTCCCCAGCACCTATACATCATGAAAGAACACACATCATTCATTACTCTACACATTAGTGGTTGTTGTGTTTTTACATTAGTATCTGTGCATACTTTCTCTATTAACACTGAAACACTCATTAACATTACATAGTCCTCTCTCTGACTTTTACACACACACACACACACACACACACACACACACTTTCACACCTGCACTTACTGCAACTGCTACAGGAACTGACGTTTCTGCATGGTTGTACTGTATATCTTTCTCACCCACTCGCTTATTAAAAAAAAAATGTAACAGAATTTTTAAACAGATAGTCATGTAAGAAATGGAACTGAAAGAACATGTTTGGGATTTGCCATCCTATGAAGACACACACCCCAGCATAAAGCGTGAATGCCACACCTTTAGTAAACAAAGCACTGGGGTTTGGATTTTACAATACAAAGAAATGTATTTACCTGATAATTAATTAATTGATACTGTGATACTGAAGGCAGAAAACATTATCATCACCACCACTACTACTTCCATTCAGAAGACGGTTGTCTAGGTAGGCCACATTTTCTGGCAGTGTTTCTGCTCATTAGATAAAATCTGTCCCGTTTGGGAGGCGGCATAAGGACAGCTGTCGTCTAAGATTTCTTATTTTAGACAGCCTTGCTCGTGTCTCATTCGATCGCCAGTAAAGCGATTCTTCAATTCTGTTCACTAGATCACACGATGCTGTGAAATGCAATAAAATGTTATTGTGATATAGCATTTAATCAGCATGTGTGTAAGGATACTACACATCACCAATTCAATCATTAATTCAATTTTTGTCCCGTCTGTTTACACATAGGTAAGTCCTGACCTCTCTCTGATTCCTGTGATCAGATCATTCCCTGTCAAAATGCACTAGGCTGGAAAATACTTTTTACCATTAGTACCACTGCGGTAGAAAGGACAAATGATTCTGTTGTTGCCACTGAGTTTATTGTAGTATTTAAGGTGTGTCCCATTCTGCGTACTTGTGCGTTATTCTGTGCCGTTTTGTAGTATAAATAGTGCGAGTAGTGTGTTCATACTGAAAATTCCAAAGTGTCATTTAGACTCTTTGTATTTTGCTTCAAGGTCTTTAACTTGTGCTGGAATGTCCTCGTAGACAACCTGGTGTCTGTAAGTGTCCCTGCAGGTTTTTTTAAAATTTTTTTATTTTTTTTAAGAGATTGATAAGACAAGTTATTTCATCCGGACTCCACTGACGTTTCAGCACCAAATGTTTAATTCTGACCTAACCTATAACCTATCCTCAGCTAACAATGACTTCAGAATTAACAGGAAATTTGGATGGGAGCGTTTAGATGTGAATCAGGTGACCAGATATCAGACATGTTCCAGATTTAGTAACTCACTTGTATGTGGAGAATATTGGATATGGGAAAAAAAAAATCAGACATATGCAACAATATCAAACCTGTGACAGAAAAAAAAAATCAGCAATAGACTGGCAATGTAAATGCAACCAATGTCATATGTAGTGACAGCACTGCCAGCACACAAGGCAACCAGGCCCTACTGTGCTGCTTAAACCTCGGCTTCGAGCTTTATATGCATATATATCCTGGGATTTTCCTGTGTCGTTACCACATTAGCATGTTCACCACGTCAACATGTTCCCTTTTAGTCAAGGCTGGATTGATTATTCGGCCAACACATATCTTGTGTAACGGTGCATGAGCGCGCGCACTCGGCCCGACTGGGCACTGGCAATTCATAACAGTAGACTAATAAATGTAATTATTCCTTTTAGCTGCCTAGACTATTAATATAAGGTTACAGATGGAATGTATGGCACGGCTGACATATCAGATGTCAGCACAGACTTTAAGAAATCTCCACCCACTTGGCATTCCTGGAGTATCAGTTAAGGAAGTGAAAGAAAGGGGTGATATCTAAATACTAATCAGAATGTACAGTAATGTGAGCTTAATGGTAACATATCGCCCTTTCTACACCGTATACTGTATATTTTACATGTTGGTTTTTTCCCCCCATTTTAATTCATTTCTGACAACACTGTTTGTACAGGCGTGCGAGTTGAAAATTCGCACCCGCATGAAATAATCCGGTGTAACAAAGTTGTTAGAAATGAGAATCTGTCGCTAAACGGACTGAAGGCTAGTTCTGCAGTGGACACTGCAACGCTCGCGCACAGCAGCATAAGCTAACTGGCCAAGCTAATCTGCTAACAACAAGAGAGAAAGCCGACACTCACATGTCACTATGGGTTTATTCTCCATCGTGTAAATGATGGGCTTTTCCTCATGGGACTCCATGACTTCTGGAAACGAGCATTTAGTCCACCATGAAAACGTCCATTCAGCAAATCAAACCAGTTGAGCGCTAATAACTGCAGTACGCTAAGGTATCGCTAAGGCCCCTTTTCCTCTCCATTTCCCTATTTGCTGACGCGATGACGACTTCCGGTCCTCGTGAACGCGAAAAGCGGAAGTTGGACTCTGGTTGGACCGGGCAGGGAAGGAAGAAGAAAAAGAAAAAAAGAAAAAGAAGAAAAAAACGTTGGTATGGACGAGCGCAGTAGTTTGCATACCCCCTAGGACAAAATGAACACGACAAAAAAAATGTAATTTACACCACAAAATATTCGGGGGTAGAAAACGTACAGGGGAATAGAGTAAAAGTTAAGTAAAAGTTTTAGTACAGTCTCAAAATTAAATTTAAAATTCAAAGAACTAACGTATTCAGTTAACAGTTAATATATTTTAACTGATTAAAAAAATCCAGACATTAATTTTAAGAATAGTGTTCAGTCTCATTCATACTTCTACACATCTTCCAAAATAGTGCTTAAGAATCGTAACAAAGTACAATTACTCAAGTGTTGGTCAGAAGGTGTTGATTGATTTTTCTAGAACAGCAGCTCTGACAAGAGGGCAAAGGCCAATCACATATTTATATTAATCCGATAAAGCTGTTCCTATAGGTTTTACGCACTGGTGAAGGTTTCAAGATGGAGAGCTTTGTGGTTTGCTGTTCTTAAGCTTCTTCTTCTTATTTATTTATTTATTTTTTATCGTAATAGCTTTAGGAGAGAGAAAAAATGACACTTGTGACTGTTTACAGCTGTTTAAAGTGAAAACAGGAACTATTACTGAGCTTTATAATTGCAAATGACCCTGAAAGAAAGGCAAATGTCTCAGCCACCCTCTAGTGGCTGACTGCAGTAAAACCTTAACCCCACCTAAACAATATTACTGAAGGAAATACAAGAATGCCTAACTAACTAACTAACTAACTAACTAACTACTATGCTACTACTAATAATAATATGGTAATAAGTTACAAGTCCTTTCAGTTTTTGTGGCAGGGTTTTCTTTTTCTTTCTTTTTTTGCCAGAGTTTTTTTTTGGCATAGAGTTTTTTTTGTGTGTGTGCCTGTTAATATCTATCTATCTATCTATCTGTGGGATGCACAACCCACAACAAGCACAGCACAACAAATCTCTACTTATAGAGGTTTAAAAAAAATTATTGATAAGTTGATAATGTTGATATTGTGAAGTCATGTCTTGTCCTACAGATAAAATTTTATTCAATGTAAGCATTTAATTCAACTGAAGCAATTTAAGGTTGTTCTAATGTTATGTCATATTGAATCAAACAATTTGACCATTTTTCAGATTTTCTGTGGAATATTTTGTGGACTTTCTCCAACTTTGAAAGGATGGACAAAAAGTGTTGTTTACAAAATTCACACAATGATTACAATTACAATAAAAATAATTAGAGAACCTACTTTGCATACCTTTCCTCTGACAAAAAAAAATCTCTGGAAAAAAACATAATTTATATAAAATAATAGTAGGCTATTTTATATAAACAATGTTAAAGCAATGAACAGAAATTGCAAACAAAATATAATTTTAAATGCAAACAAAATATAATTTTCTAAAATATCTATTAATCATCTCCAGTTTACTGTAAAGAGCTACATGTTTGTTATATTGTAATAACCTCAAATAATAAAGATTGCAGACGTCCGCTATACAACTTGTAATTATTACGCTAAGCTCCTTACTGAAGTGGGTGTTCATTAGTCTGACCAGAAGAGGGCGCCAGTGGACAAATAAAATACCTTCGACCTTGCATTTTCTACGTCGTACTTATAATAATACAATTGCTCACTGGCGCCCCCTTTTGGTCATTCTAATGAATATCAACTTCACGCTTCACAATGATCTAATAATTAAATGTGCTGTTATTTAGCAAAGAAACCATATAATCATTAATATGGTGACAAGGAGATGTATATTTAACATTTTATGGAAGGAGTCTCCAGTGTCAGCAGTTTGTAAAAGTCAGTAGGTTTTCCGCCACAGGAAAGTCTTCAGGTCAGACACGATAAGCTGCATTTGTTTGTCTTATTAACTTCAAGAGAAAAGAGAGCCTGGTTAGGGAACGACTGCCATAATGCAAGTAAAAACAGGAACTTAGTTGTTTTCCAGACGTTACATTAAATGTAAATATAAATGGTTAAAAATATATTTTGTCATTTATAAATAGTAATGGTTAGCAAACGGATGTGTATTATAAGAGGAATAAAACATTTTTGATGAGCTGTTATATGAAAATAATCAGGCAACTTTAAGTCTTTGCGTTGCATCACACCATCCTGTCATGAATTATTTTCCTGCCACAACACATTCCTAAGTGTTTTATTCCTAATCTCTCAAATGTTAGCTAGCATGATAATAACTCTAATGATACCAACTAGGGCACCATGGTGGCACAGCAGCTATTGTTGCAGCTTCACAGCTCCAGGGTTCAGTCCTGAGCTCTGGTTACTGTCTGTGCAGGTTTCACCTGTTTGCCCAATGTCCATGTCGATTTTCTCTGTGTTCTCCAATTTCCTCCCATCTCCCAAAAACATACCTAAAGATAAATTGGTAGATTTAAATTGTCCCTAGGTTTGAATGTGGGTGTGCACCCTGCTGAAAAAAATAAGATAAACTATCACACTAATTGTTTCCACTACAAATACCATTACAAACCATCAGTTAACCATTAAAACCATTAGCATTATTGGTTCTTAATGGTATCCACTAGACATAACCTGCCACCAATAGAAGGCAACAAATTACCAATAGAGAGCCACAGGGACCATTACAGTTTCCATTAAAACCAAATCAATTCCCATTATAACCATTAAAACCAATACAAATCCCATTATCCATCCATCCATCTATTTTCCGTACCTCTTATCCTACACAGGGTCACAGGAAGCCTGGAGTCTATCCCACGGGACTCGGGGCACAAGATAGGGGACATCCTGGACGAGGTGCCAACTCACAAACCCATTCACACACTATGGACAATTTAGAGATTCCAATACAATTCCCATTATAACCATTAAAACCATTACAAATTCTATGAGGATTTCTATTGTTTGTTGTTTTTTTTCAGCAGAGCATGATGCCCTGTGATGGAAAGGTGTCCCATCCAGGGTGTATTCTCGACTTGTGTCCAGTGTTCCTCAGGTAGGTTTTGGATCTACCATGACACTGACCAGGATCACTGACAGGTTACTCAGGATGATTGAATTTAATGTATGTTTATAGAGAAATGTAGTGATGTGTATGAAAATGTATGGAAAGAGTAGGGAGAGATGATAAGCATGTGAAGTCAGAAAAGTCAGAAGGTGGAAAAAAAACTCAAATAAAGTACACAGACGCTTAAAAAAAAACAGACTTAAGCACAGTAACACAAGTAAGTACTCTGTTCGCTTCCACCTCTGAGGCACGGTTGGTGTTTCAGTGTCATGTTTGTGTTGCTGAATCAGTAAAGAGATGCGGGCTTTTACTTTGGAAACAGAAGCTCCACTCTGCTTTGTAATCTGCATGTCGTGTGAGTGTGTGTGAGTCAAATAATTTCCTGTAGCTGCCACTAGCATGTCAAGTCCAAAGAGTATATAATCAGTCGCTGAATTGGTAAGCAAATCGATTAATTTGTCATGTTTCTGAGCATTATGCACTGCTTCCTGTCATTTACTAAGCAGTAATATTCAGCTTGGAGTATGCTGAGGTAAAATTGACATTGAGCGCGTGAGCTGGTTAGCCTGTTAGCAGCCTGCATTCCCGGTGCATACCTTTGGTCGATTTAGCTAACCTAGTTGTAACGGTAATGACCGTGTTTGTTTCATCTTGTTTTGTTTAGCTATCTAAAAGCGAATATTACTTAATAGCTGAAAATAATTCAACTAAAATCGCTGGTGTATGTTTTGTATTATGCGCTAGCCCGTATAGCTAGTAAGCTAGCTAAACTAAACATAAGATAATGAGGCACATCAAGTAAATGTCATCGACAAACACGGTTATGTTATCTAGTTATAGTCTGATTAACCGGTAACACATAATTATCAGTGGAAACTGGAGAAGTGTTGAAAAAAAAATGCGTAACAACTTTTTTTCTCATCTTATCTCGACTCATTGAATAACCTTTCTAGGTTGAGGCTGTTTCCGTCACATTGAGACAAACAGTACACGAGGAGACAAACATGGCAGATAAATGTAGGACAAAATACTACTGCTGTTTCTGCTGTGATGATTTTTCAAATAAAAACAAACTAATCTAAACGTTGCTGTTGTTTGTTCGTTTGTCATACGATATTAGAGCAAACGGTAGGTTTCACTTTCTCTTAGCTTTGGCCGATATGACAAACATATCAAATCACGATACTTTGACGTTTTAACGATATACTCATTTTACTAAGTATCACGATATTTAGTTTTTAAAAGGTTTGCTCACCAGGTACCAGGAAAAACAAAACAAAACATGTAAACACTTTATTTTAAAAACTTTTTTTTTTTTTTAAAGTTAACTTTTTATGCTTTATAGAAGTTAGACACAAGAAGAACATGGTTAAAATGATTTTAACATCTAAAAAATGGAGATGGTTAGTGTTATAAATGTAGAAATACTCAGAATACTTAGAAAATACATTTTATGTAGCCTGAAAAGGAAAAAAAACCCCACAAATTCAGTCTTTTCCCAATCAAGTAAAAGCCACATTTATGATTAAAAAAAAAATCTGC
Organism: Cranoglanis bouderius; assembly: GCA_023630585.1. NCBI lineage: Eukaryota > Metazoa > Chordata > Actinopteri > Siluriformes > Cranoglanididae > Cranoglanis > Cranoglanis bouderius. The sequence goes on along the minus strand of CM042567.1, from coordinate 7,803,922 downwards.
TCTATTATTTATCAGATCTAATTAGTAGTACGTTCACACATACAATGATTTTACTTGTATTTTGTACTATGAAGTCATCATTAGGAGTTCCTACTACTGGTTGCCATAATAACATTATGACATAACATTTATCAGTGGGTGGTGCAGGTAGCATTTCACCTGACAACAAACCAGTTTTCTTGGTGCTAAAATTAAACATTCTGAAGGGAGAGCATTTGTATAGAAAATTCACCAGTGTGTATATATATATGCATCATATCCTATGAGATGAAGGAGAAGCACTGTGTGCTCTTTGCCATTGTGACTATTTATCTGCGGCGAAAGTACAAGCGCCAGATTGTCTGGGTCCACGAAACAGTTCATACTCGCAGGCAGCATCACGGATCACGGGCGCTCTACTGTCTTCGCTCCCGTTGGTAGTCGCTGCACCAAGTCACCCCAAATTTGCTTAAAGTTAAACTTTTCTCAACTTTGTCGTGTCGCTGGACACACCCACATCTAGTCACCCACATCTAGTCGCCAACGGTCGCTGTACATGCCACTGGAAGTCGCCAGCTCTCATTGAAAATGAATGGTCTCCAGACGCTTTGTCACTGTGAGTCACTGTATGTGTGAACATACCTTAAGAATAATTTCTTAATTTATGTTTGTCTTGGGTACCCGGGCTACATGTATCATGTGTAATTTGCAATATGGACACTCAATCTAGAACCAGATTTAGGAAATAAACCTATACGAACAAAGAGTCAGTGTAATTAAGTATTTTAAATATTGTGGAAAGTGAAACTGTCCTATTTTTGTTTCTGCAGGTTTGGTACATCTTCCTTGTTTGGGGACCTTAAAGGTACAGCAAAAGGAAAATAATGACCCACCATAGGAAACGTGATTAGTGGTGTAATTTGAGCCTACTAGTAATTTGTCCTACTTACAGGTAAAGACATGGACGAAGAGAACCGCTCTCCTCTCAAACACTTTGTACTGGCCAAAAAGAAGATTGGTGATGTTTTCGAGCAGCTGCTTAATTACGTCCAGGATGGTTCACAGTTTGTTAAAGGTGAAATGAAATTAATTATTTATTTTTAATTTTTTGAGCTAATCAAATATTTTAGTTGGTATGACTTCTGATTCTGTATCTGCTTCTCTATCAGATACATGTTATAATGAATCGTTAGAGCACATTGCAAATAGAGATCAGTTGGAGGAGATAGAGGCGTACACCAGCAAACTAGCAGTTATCAAAGAGGTGCTGGCTCGCAGACATATGAAGGTGGCCTTTTTTGGCAGGTGAGTTCTACTTCCTTCTGAAGCAAATAATTTGCTAACTTGTAACCTGAGGCTTTGTATGAATGCTGTTTTTTAATGGATTGTAACATTTTACCAGAACAAGCAATGGAAAGAGCACAGTTATCAACGCCATGCTGCGCGACCGGGTGATGCCCAGCGGCATCGGCCACACAACTAACTGCTTTTTGAGCGTGGAAGGCACTGATGAAGACAGGGCTTATCTGAAGACTGAGGGTTCAGAGGAAGAGAAGAGCATCAAGGTGAGAGCCAGCTTGACAAGATGTATTAAAACTCCAACAATCAGGTTAATACGGTGAGATTATGGAATTGCATTATAGGTTATGTTTCTGTGCTGTTAATCAATCAAAATAATCAATGACAGGGTGGTGTGATGCAGCCTTATGTGAAGTGGAGTTCCTGTTACTACTCTAAAGTTGATTATTTTTCTATAAAAGGCATGTCCTGAAATGTTTCTCTCTTATAACCACAGCAATTTACACATACAAACACTTAAAACAAAACAAAAAAAACCCGCACATTTTATGTCTATAGCTTATAGCAATGTACATTTTATGTTTATTTAGAGTTGTTAAGATTATGTGATGTGTCTTGTTCACACTGAATCTGTTGTGACTGTTGCGTGTTCTTATTGGACGAGTAGCATTTATTCCTCATTGTAAAAGTGTGAATGCTTTCACAGACTGTTAATCAGCTGGCTCATGCACTGCACATGGATGAGAGTCTTGATGCTGGCTGTCTGGTTAAGGTCTTCTGGCCCAAAACGAAGTGTGCCCTTCTTAGGGATGACCTAGTACTCATGGACAGGTACTGATTTATTTGACAAATGTCCTTTGTTAAACATGCATTGTTGTACAGCTGTACATTGATAGACGTGTACATGCCTTTCATGAGTATTACTATTAAAGTAAAGAAGTAGATTAGGGGAAAACAGTAGGGTGAAATTGATCATGTTTTGTATCCACAGTCCTGGCACTGATGTCACCACAGAGTTGGACAGCTGGATCGACAAGTTCTGTCTGGATGCTGATGTGTTTGTGCTGGTGGCCAACTCTGAGTCCACACTAATGAACACAGTGAGAAGCTGATACAGCACATCTTGCTGATATTTAAAATGTTTGTTATTCATAGCCAATTTAAATTCCATAATAACAATATGGGATTTGAAAATTTTTAAACTGGTTATAGTGGGTGTTTCCCAATTGACTGTGAATCATTACACATTCAGCTGATCTGGTATGTGAAGTCACAGGTTTGCTTAAGCTTGAACACAGCACCAATATAGGTGAAGAATGTGTTTCCACTTGGTAGAGTGGGGGAGTGGCATGTTGCTGAGCTTTCTGATTGGTTGTGTATTGGAGAGCAGATGATCATTCCCAGCTCTGTTTAGATCAGCTGAAGTATGCATGGCATGCAGAGGCCTCTGAGGTGCTTATATGAGCTTGGATCAGAGCTGCAGAATTTGATGTTTGATTTTTAACATCTAATCTAACTTGAATATTATTTTCTTGAAGCCTCTAAAAATATTGGTGAGCAAAATAAAGTCTGGCTTAAACAGTAGATATTTAAAATGTCCTGTATGTATCCAATTTATACTGTATAACCAGTTTGCTCTGATTAAACACAATACAACTTGAACACAATAATCAGCAGCTCATTTAAAAATAGTTAGAACCAGTCAGAGCAATAATGTAATGTATAAATCTATAAAGACTAACAGTCTGATTTTTAACCACGGGATCCATAACGTATAAGAAATGTGACCCATGCAATGTCTAGAACAACCTGAAAATGCCAAAAACAAATTCTTTCCTAAAACATCTTAATAATGATTTTAGAAGGAGATATATACAATGGGTATAGAAAAGAATCACCCCCCTTTAAAATAATCACATTTTGTTGCTTTTCAGCCTGAAATGAAGACAGACACAGTTTTTGTTTTATCCAGCTGTATTTACTCAGTTAAACTTATAACATCCAAGTGAAAAACATAACACCAACACATCAGAAAAAAATTAAAAACCAGAATCACGGAGTTGGAAAAAGGATCACCCCCTTGCTTTAATTTGCCTTATTTTTTTAATTACAGCCTTTAGTCTGTTGGGATATGTCTCTACTAACTTTGCACATCTAGACTTTGCAATATTTGCCCACTCTTCTTTACAGAACTGCTCAAGTTTAGTTAAATTTGATGGTGACAGTTTGTGGACTGCAGTCTTCAAGTCATTCCACAGATTTTCAATGGGGTTTAAGTCTGGGCTCTGACTAGGCCATGCAAGGACATTCACCTTTTTCTCCTTCAACCACTGTGTGGTCAGTTTTGCTGTGTGCTTTGGGTCATTGTCATGTTGGAAGGTAAACCTTCTTCCCATTGACAACTTTCTGGCAGAGGGCAGCAGATTTTCCTCAAGAATTTGACGGTATTTTGCCCCATCCATTTTTTCTTCTGTCCTGATTAGTGCTCCAGTCCCTGCTGCAGAGAAACACCCCCATAACAGGATATTACCACCTCCATGCTTTACTGTAGGAATGGTGTTATTTGGATGGTGAGCTGTATTGGATTTCCGCCAGACATATCGTTTGATGTTGAGGCCAAATAATTAAATTTTAGTCTCATCTGACCATAACACCTTTTTCCATGTGGCCTCAGAATCTTCAAGGTGCATTTTGGCAAAGCTCAGTCATGGGTGGCTTTTTTCTTGCAACCCTCCCATACAAGCCACATTTGTGGAGAATTTGTGATATTGTTGTCACATGCACACAATGACCACTCTTAGTCATAAATTCCTGCAACTGCTCAGAGTTCCTGTAGGCCTCTTGGTAGCCTCTCTGACCAGTTTCCTCCTGGCTCTTTCATCCAGTTTGGAGCGACGTCCTGATCCAGGGAGGGTCTGTGTTGTACCAAATACCTTCCACTTTTTAATAATAGACTTCACTGTGCTTCTAGGCATTGATAAAGCCTTTGAAATTTTTTTGTATCCATCTCCTGACTTCTTTTGACAGTGCCTTGCCACCCACAGTTGATTGTTTGCTTCAGTTGCACTATCAAGGACTGAAAAATGCTCCAGGAAACTCTTTTCATGCTGAGCTAATCAAAATGACCACAGCTGATCACAGCTGAAAGTCAAATGGCTTTGCGTGCCATTGAGAAGGTGATTAGCTACACCTGATTGAGTTTACAAGTCATTTTTAGGAGGGGGGTGATCCTTTTTCCAACTCAGAGATTCAGGTTTTTTATTTTTTTTCTGACATGTTGGTGTTATCTTTCACTTGGGTGTTATAAGTTTCACTGAGTAAATACAGCTGGATAAAACAAAAACTGTGTCCGTTTTCATTTCAGGCTGAAAAGCAACAAAATGTGATCATTTTAAAGGGGGCTGATTCTTTTCTATACCCCCTGTATAGTTTAATACCAAGTAATTGGGCTAGTTTGGGCTAGCTACTAGTTTGTTAGGTTTTGTAAGTGTGTATCATTTTGAAGGTAAATTAATTTGTAAGTATTTTTTTGTTCTTTATTATTTCTCCTGAATTCAGACTTTCAGCAATATATTGTTTAGTTTCATGTACCATGTAGCCTACGTGGTAAAAGAATGGTCTGTTTATTTTGTGAATAATTGTTTGGTTTGTGTTTTATTGTTCAGTCATGAAACTCAGACTCTGCTCAGATAAGACAGGCTGCACAGGCGTCCCTTATGTTGCCTGTTTGTGTGTGGATTGTTGTGGAATGGAGTTTTTTCCTCAGCTGAGTTGCTACAATGTTACCAAAGTTTGAAGTTCAAACTTTCTGACCTTCCTCTGTGTTTCCTTCCTCAAAGGAGAAACACTTCTTCCACAAAGTAAACGAACGCCTTTCAAAGCCCAACATTTTCATCCTGAATAATCGCTGGGACGCTTCCGCCTCTGAACCTGAATACATGGAGGATGTGTGTGCCTTATCATTTTTCATCACAAATTTCATATACATTGTCTTTTTTCATAATCTCTCTATTTTGTGAGAGTACATGACTGATTTTACAACTTCCTTCCACTTTAGGTTCGTAAGCAGCACATGGACCGGTGTGTGAACTTCCTGGTGGAGGAGCTCAAGGTGGTGGATCGCCAACAGGCTCCCAATCACATCTTCTTCGTGTCTGCCAAGGAGGTGCTGAACTCTAGAATGCAGCGGGCGCAGGGTATGCCAGAGTCTGGTAAGCAGCAGGTCACCCTAGGGTACATGGCACTTTAACTGCCCCCTTACCAGCATGCCACACATTGTCACTCACGTGCTTTCCAAGTGTAATAACAGCCACTGTGTACCCACATACTCCTGAGAGGTTGAACAGTGACTTCCTGGTTTTTTATCAGATGCCAATAGCAGTAACACAAAATATATTAAGCACAGTGTGACTCTGTTATCAAAAAGGGGGCAAATGGTAAGAACCGCCCCCTATTTATACATGTATTTCATTCATGACACACCTAAACCCACATGACACTAACCTGCCGGGCCTTTATTTGAGGTGAGTGATGTACACCATAAAAATAAGCAAATAATGTATATTGCAATGAATTGTGTGATATTCCATTGCAATGAATATGTACTTGAATAATGAACAATAGCATGACCACAAAATAAATATGAACTTAATTTCTGCCTGGACCACATTGGCATTATGAGCCCTTGAAGAGCCATATAAAGTAAGGCTGTTTTGTTTTATTTTTGATTGATTGATTGATTGATTGAGTTATTTATTTATTTATTTATTTATTTAAAGTATTCATATAAATGCATCTATTCTCTAATCAGAATAGATTATGGCAGGTTAGCATATTTATTTTTGTATTATAATGATGACAAATTTATATTAATTCATACCACAGCCTCTTTACTAGCAGTAAAGAAGAAATCATATGTCCATATCTTAACTAATAACATACATGTCACTTATGGGAGATACATTTCAGAATTTGGAGTCAGTCATTATATCAAAGGCCAATTAACACAATTAAGACATGTTTCTGAAGCAGTTTTAGACACATTAGATACTCTTTCCATTGTAGGCCATGTTTCAATCTAGACACGCTTAAAACACGAGCTCACATGCTCTGTTGCAGTTGTTTTATGTTCTATCTCTGTTTAATTCCATAAAGATGCATTAAACTCCCACAGATGAATATCTGTGTGCCAGTTGAGGATCAGTGACACCCTGAATTGACCTAAACTTTTCACACTTCAGTTAAAGTCAGCCATGCCTTTACGTTGCTGTGTCATATATTTGAATATCTCAACCCCTTGAGATGAGCTGCTGTGCTGAATCTGCGATGCTTTTTTCCAGGTGGAGCATTAGCGGAAGGTTTCCAGGAGAGACTGACGGAGTTCCAGAGCTTTGAGAGGACGTTTGAGGCAAGTGATTGCTGAAACGATGACCATATGGTCATACATGAGGATATAGATGGCAGCAGAGTTTAACTGGGGGGGAAAAATGTTTACAATTTAAAAAAGCGATAGAAACCTCTAGAACGGCATGTCCGATTGTATCCGGAAAGGACCAGTGGGGGTTCAGGTGTTCATTCCAACCAAACAGAAACCACAACTGAGTCTATTGAAAGCCAAGCTCAACTGATTAAACCGGTAGAATCAGGTGTGGCTGCTCTAGGATGAACTAAAAAACTGCTATAGTCTTGGTCATATTAAGCCTGGTGTGTCTAAGCAAGCAAAACCTAAATGAAAGAAGAGAAAGAAGAAAGAAAGCCATGTATGTCACTGACTCGGACCATTAGAATCGATTATTTAGGAAATTTTTAATGAAAGTTTCTTTAAAGATGAGAAGGGCTATTTAGGGAATTGAAATACAGAATTAGGAGTTAGCACATTTAAGCAAACAACTTCAATTGATTTCTTAAAGCTACAGGTAATGTAAATTAAAATATTGCAGCATTGAGATACAAAGTAGAGTCGAAACAAAGATTTCTATTTTATTTTGGTGAAATGAACAGAAAAATGATCAAATACAATTGACTTCTTTTCAAATATAAATTATTGCCAGATCATTTCTTGCATGCCTTCTGACACCACAAGCAAAACGTTTTCATAAATTGGCCATTATCCCATAATCCCTTATAACATAATGCCTTTAGATAACATCTGTAAGACTTAACGCTAAGATTAATGCTAGTATTATTATGGACTTTTGATCTGAGGATTCTTGGATCTTGACCCACTGTTGCTAACTTGTTTTTTTTTTCCTGTTCTTTTCTTCTTTAGGCTTGTTGCTTAAAAATAACACTCATTTGTCATTTGCATTATAAGTGTAAAGAAAGGGAGATTTCTAAAGCAGATGGAAAATGTTTAATACCGCACATACCAATAGTGACAATAATTCTCATATTATTATGAGACTTAAAACTTAAAAACATATTTGGATCGAGATACGTACACCACACGCATACAAAAGTTTTTTTTCCTGCCACACTGTACGGCTTTGCTGAAGTGTAGCTTAATTACTCTGCCAGTTTTTTTCCCCCTGCCTAGCCATTTCCTTTTCCTAGGCCCATGTGCTCTTCTTTGTCAATCTGTGTGTTCATTGCTGAAGTCTAGATTTGCTAAGGCGAGGACACACTTCTCCTCAGTTCACCTTTACACTTGTGTTTTCCTATACGTTTCAGTGCTTTTGTGGATTATGTTCATGTTCTTTGTATGACTTTGAGTACTGTATTTTCTGGACTATAAGACCTTTTTGTGATTTTTAAATTCTCAAATCGCTGGACACAGCGAAATATTTCTGTTCAGAAAATACAGCATTTGTTGTTAATTTTTTGTTGTTGATATACTTTCATTTCTGTTCCAGATTATTACGATATGTGATGTTTAAGTCTTTTTCCTTTTTTTTTCTTTGACCTGATTTGAATGTATTGCTTTTGCATTTTATTTACTGTAAGTTACTGTGAGATGAAGCATGACGCTGCGATGGTACAGACCTGCTGCTGACCTTTCTCATCGTCCTCTCCCTCGGGTCGGGACGAGCCGGAGCAGCAGCTCAGTATCTCGCCCCTTTAAGCGCCGCTCATCCCAGTAACACATATGTGGCCTCGCAGGAGTGTATCTCGCAGTCAGCAGTGAAAACAAAGTTTGAGCAGCACACAATCAGGGCAAAGCAGATCACTGAAAGTGTTAAAGGCATCATGGATCAAATCCACATTGCTGCCGCAGAGAAGAGGTGGGTCCACTCTCTTTAGTTCTGTGTTTACTTATTTCAACAGGCCAGTGTGAAATTCAGAGCACAGTTTAATATCTTGATCATGCATTATGTCTCTGTTATAAAGAGCTGACCTGTATTCTATTGTATATATTCATAAGATTCGTAAGCAGATCTGTGATCATCTTTGTAACCATTATCAGGGTGGCTTCTCTGGAGGAGAGAGAGTATCTGATGGACCGCTTGGAGTTTGTCCGAAATCAGCTCAACGTTCTCATTGAGGATATCAAAAAGAAAATTAAGATGGTCTCAGAGCAGGTGGCCAACCAGGTAGAAATGGCCGAATGCACTACTAGCTCTACCATAGAAAGTGAGCTATAGAATAAACTGTAGACTGTTATTGGGCTGTGTGTGTGTGTGTGTGTGTGTGTGTGTGTGTGTGTGTGTCTGTCTGTACCAGGTATCGAATGCCATGGCAGAGGAGATCTGTCGACTCTCAGTGCTCATAGATGAGTTTCATTCAGACTTCCACCCATCTCCTCACGTGCTAAAGATGTACAAATCAGTGAGTTGATCTTCTCATGGACTCTTCTATAAGGAGAGATTCATACATTGTGCATGTTGCTGCATCTAAATTAACTTAAGTTCTCCTTATAAGCACTTATAAGTTCTCAATAAAAAATAAAAATAATAAATCCTTATAAGCACAAGTTGTCAATAAATTTCAGTGTTTAAAGTACCCCAGTTCCATTACCTCAGATGTAGTCATTTAGACAAGTTTGGTGTCCAACAGTTGCTTTTTTTTTGTAGCTTGTACTGGAGCTACAAGGCTTATGTTGCTTATAGGTTCCAGTTTTGCATGAGTGGTTCAGACAGACTTGCTAACATAGTTTCTGACACTATTACACACACTCTTGTCTATAAAAATGAACAAAAGGACATCACTGTGCTAAAAATGGTAGTCAGGGCCACCTTGAAGCAATGATTCCGATGGTACTATAGATTGATTTTGATATTTAACATCTTAAAGCTGACTTATTTAGCTATTTAATGACTTTTTATGTAAAAAAAATAAAATAAATAAAAAATAGCCAAATGATGTCTTTTAGGGCAAGTGTGTGATGATCTAGACATGAAGGCTATAACCTTCCTTCATTTGTTGGCTACATTACCCTGGTGGCTCCAGTATACAGTACAACTAAAGTAGCACATTTTAGACACTTAATATTTCTTGACTGATCAACTACATTTATGCTAAGGAGAAAGTTTGTGTAATTTTCACTGAACAGTTTCATTAATAGGAATAACAGTCTTGTACAAATTTGCGAAATTCGCAAACCTCTTTCTCAGGAGCTGCTTAGGCACGTGGAGAAGGGAATGGGAAAGAACCTGGCTTTCCGTTGCTCTGATGCTGTCAACGCTTCTGTGCAGTCCTCTCAGAAAGAAATTATCGGTGTGTGTATTTACTGTAATGAAAGTCAACTAAAATGCTACTTATTTTACTAATATGTTACAAATGTATAGAAGTGTATTATGTAAAGCATGAAACACACCATGGTGTGCTGTTATAATAAAATAATCACTGACAGGACGGTCTGAAGCAGCCCAAGCCTGAGGTTGATTATTTTCCCTAACAAAGTGTTTTATTCCTATTATACCACAGCAATTTGTGACTCGTCATATTTTTATCCGTTTGTAGTTATGTTTAATGTCATGAAAGCCATGAAACAACTTAGTTTGTGTTATCACTTATGTTGTAAAAGTCATTCCCTCACCAGCCTACGTTTCTCTATCTTGACATTACTATGACAAAAAAACAAAAAAAAATCAGTTTTTTAATTTACTGAAAAACCGCAAAGTGCAACATCCTCCGACCTGAAGAGAAAAGCTTAGAGCTTTACCTCTGACTGTTACAAAGTGGTGACAATGGGGACTCCTTCCTTAAATGTTAAGTAAACATCTTACAGAAAGCATAACCATATCAACAGTTACACACATTGTTTAATCCATTTATGTGGAGTGCCCACCATATAATCCATATGTAAGTTGTTACTATAAAAAACAATAAAGAGCTCATTAATATAAACCTGTGATTTGCTCAGTCAGAACTGCTTTTATAGGAAATTAACCAACACCTTCTGACCAATTGGAATTGTGAATTCAACAGTGCAGTGGTATAAAATGTAATTGTTTAAGGTTGGCTTCTTTAGATTAAAAGAGATTTGGTACAGCAGCTCTATTATTGATTAAGCAAGGTCTGTATAAGAATAATTATGGTGACATAACTCATCTGCATAATAGTCATAATAGAATGTGTTCTATTTTTATGCAATTTCATTACATGAGAGACAGCGCATGCTGCAGACCAGCACATTGTCCTCTAACGATCTTCTCCTGCCCACTATGCTAACAGAATGTTTGCAGCCTTTGCTACCCACTGATGTTCAGAGCCAGATCCACATGCTGATTCCTTCCAGAAAGTTTGACCTCAGCTATGACCTGAACTGCGCCACGCTCTGCGCCGATTTCCAGGAGAACATCGAGTTTCGGTTCTCTCTTGGCTGGACTGCTCTGGTCAGCCGTTTCCTCGGCCCAGCCAACGCCAAGCGCGCCCTCCTGCTGGTGGATCAAAACCTCCAGGTAACCTCAGATATTTATGGCTCAGTCATGTAAAAATGTCATTCTTAAATTAGCCTATATGAACAATATTACCTTTTAGTTAATCTACAACATATCATTTGTCCATTTGTCACATCACTGAGGAACGCCTTCTCACAGGCTTTTTCTTTCTCGTTTGTCTTTTTCAGCTCACATGTCCTTTGGCCACCACTCCAGTAAGTGGTGCCATTGCACAGGCTCCACCCCTTAGAGCTGCTGCGGCTACTCCGAACCAATCCCAGGCTGTGGTGAGCCAGGAGGAGCTCATGATGTCTATGGTTGCAAATCTGGCTTCCATCACCTCACGCACTTCCATGAGCATGGTCATCGTTGGGGGAGTGGTGGGTAACACATTAATCCAACAGTGTGTAAAGTCCAATGATCTTACAAAGAAAGTGTTTGGAAATATATTTGTCTTGTATTTTTTAGTGGTACTTTTGTATGTTGTTGATTTTTATTCTCAGTTTACATCACAGCACTGTTAAATTCTCTGCATTTTTGTCTTATTATGGTATAAGAGGGTTAAAATATTCCAGAGTGTGTTGTTATAGGAAAATAAGCCACTTCGGGGTGGTAACATTAACTCCACTTTATGCCAAGCCACATCATCCAGTTGTGGATTACTTTCCTATAACAACATGCCCTGTCATGTTTATTCCTTACTCCTTGCCCATGTTTTACGACCACAGTATTATAACCACCCCATTTGTCTTCGTAACAGGTGTGGAGGATGATAGGCTGGAGAGTCATCGCTCTATCCATGAGTCTTTATGGCATGGTGTACTTATTTGAGAGACTCACATGGACCACCAAGGCTAAGGAGAGAGCGCTGAAGAAGCAGTTTGTAGATTACGCCACCGAGAAACTTCAGATGATCGTCAGCTTCACCAGTTCAAACTGCAGCCACCAAGTACAGCAGTAAGTAACCTATTTACTGTATCTACTTACTAACTCAATTTCCATAAAGTTGGGATTTTTTTCGAAAATGCAATAAAAACAAAAATCTGTGATTTGTCAAGTCTCTTGAAACTTGAATTAACTGACAATGTTTTCATTGACCAACTTAATTGTATTTTGTAAATATAAGCAAATTTAGAATTTGATGCCTTCAACACACAAAAAAGTTGGGACAGAGGCTAAACAAGACTGAAAAGTTTATAGAATATTCAAGTAAGACCATTTTGGAGGATCAGATTAATTGGTAACAGGGGAGGGTATCAGGATTGGGCATAAAAGGAGCACCCACCAAAAGCTCAGTCTTTGCAAGCAAGAATGGGTCATGGCTCACCACTTTGTGCCAAACTTTGTGAGAGAACTGTCAGTCAGTTCGAAAAGAACATTGCTCAACGCAAGATTGCAAAGAATTTAGGTCTTTCACCATCTACAGTGCATAATATTGTGAAAAGATTCAGGGAATCCAGAGAAATCTCATTGCGTAAGGGGCAAGGCTGGAAACCACTGTTGAATGTGCCCTCAGGCGGCAATGCCTGAGAAATCGTCATGCTACTAGAGATCGACCGATACTGATTTTTTTATAACCGATACCGATTATTTGCATGTTTATGTGCCCGATAATCAATATGCAGAACTGATATTTATTTATTGTTTTACTTCTGTTTTTGACACAATGATAACACAACCACTGAACTGAACAAACCATTTTATTTATAACAATTTTTTCAATTTCACTTTCTCTTTGCATACAAAACAAAACAGCTCCAATAAATTCACCAATAAATAGAGGGGTCTGAAAGAGTTCAAAAAATAAAGTGCACTGTTACTAAAGTGTCTCTTTGGGTTTTTTTTTTTTTAAATAAAAGCTTCGATGAGGTAAACATGTAAAACAAATAAAGCACAAAAAAATAATTCTAACAAATAAACGAAAAACATGCAAAAAAACCAGATGTGCTGCAATGGCGGTCCTGCGCGCAATTCTAAAAAAAATTATCGGTGGAATTGATATTACAAAACCGATATCCGATTATGGAAAAATATCGGTAAAACCGATTATCGGTCGATCTCTACATGCTTATATGACAAATATAACCACATGGGGTCAGGAGTACTTCAGAAAACCGTTACTTTTTACTGTTGCTGTCCACCGCTGCAACCCGAAACTCTATTACGCAAGGAGGAAGCCACACATCAACTCTATGCAGAAACGCCACCGAGTTCTCTGGGCCCGAGCTCATCTCAGATGGACTTAAAGGCAGTGGAAACGTGTGCTGTGGTCAGATGAGTCCATGTTTCAGCTTGTTTTCGGGAAAAACGGACGTCGAGTTCTCTGTGCCAAATATGAAAAAGACCAATCAGACTGTTCTAAGCGAAAGGTGCAAAAGCCAGCGTCGGTGATAGTATGGGGGTGCATCAATGCCCATGGCATGGGTGACTTACATGTGTGTGAAGGTACCATTGACACGGAGGCGTATATTGGAATTTTAGAGAGATATATGCTGCCATCAAGGCAACGTCTTTTCCCAGGAAGTCCATGGTTATTTCAGCAGGACAATGCCAGGCCTCATGTGCTACAACAGCGTGGCTTCATAGACACAGAGTGCGTGTGCTTGACTGGCCTGCCAGCAGTCCAGATCTGTCTCCTGTGGCGCATCATGAAGAGGAGAATCAGACAATGGTGACCAAGGACTGTTGAGCAGCTAAAGTCTTGTATCTAAAGTCAGTTAATGTTGTCATTTAATTAATGTTTCAAGAGACTTGACAAATCACTGGTTTTTGTTTTTATTGCATTTTAGAAAAAAATCCCAACTTTTATGGAAATGGGGTTAGTAAATACTGAACAGGCCACTCAGGAATAATCTCTTGTAATGGAAGCACTGGGGTTCTTCGGGAATTGAGCTTGGTGTGTTCTTGTTTCTCTATTTTTTTTCTTCTATGATAAAGATGTTGATTTGTTTGTACAAAGTGTTGAGTGATGGTTTGTTCCATGCAGGGAGATAGCCAGCACGTTTGCCAGGCTGTGCCAGCAGGTGGATGTAACCCAACGGGACCTGGAGAGCGAAATCAACCGACTGACAACAAAGATTCAGCAGCTGGAGACGGTCCAGAGCAGCTCCAAATCACTTAGGTCAACACAACTTTTTAGGATAATAATTAAAATAATAAAAATGTTAATTAATGAATGATTAATTATTAATTAAATGTTGAGACCAGTACACAGATTTAACTTGGTAAATCATTACAGTGCTGTTCTCCTACCATAAGCTTTGGAAGTGAGTCATTTTGCTTTTTAAATTGAAATTAGTTTTATGTCTATGGTTGTCCAAGTGGAATCCGTGAAGGACAGTCAGTGTGTCTACAATTTATTTGAGAACCCCTGGTACTTGTAGTAAATAATTTTTTTTTTTTCCCCCCAGACACAAAGCCACAGATTTGGAGAGGCAGCTGGAGAGCTTCACGAGCCAGTATCTCCACCCACAGAACTGAATTCCCCATTCTCACTCAGCGCCTCGGTCTCAGGCCACCTGCCACGAGGCTTTCGGTTTATTCCACCAGGAAGGATCCACACAAGATGCATAGAAGCTGTGCCTCCGCACTTTAAAGAAGGTTATCAAAGAAAAACTGTCACATACACAGTCACGGGTTGGTTTCTGGCTTTCTTACTATGAACAGTTGAGTCGTGGTTTGATTGCTGTGTTTGAATTTAATCTGTTCTGTAACGATATCTGATTTATTACTGAACTCTGCAAACACTACTTTACGAACTTTGAGAGAAAAACATGAAAACGATGACGAAAAGGGCTGAGCTGTAAAATCGACACCATGGCACTTCTCAGAACACTGAAAAGCAGTTTTTACTAAACAAAACCATTATTACTTTGTTCACATCCAGCTGACTTGAAACAGAGCCCTTTTCTGAACCGTGTTTTCTAGAAGGGAAAGCAAAAACTCTATCTGAAATCAGTATTTTGTAGATAGCCTTTTGATCAGTGCCTATTTTCGATATGTTCCTCTAAAATCTTTCTATGATTCTAATCCATTGTGAAGATTTTCTTTTTGGACTCTGCTTTGTAAAAATGTGAAATGTTCAGCTAAAAAAAAAAAATCAGTCTAAAAATTTAAGAGAACATAATTAAAATATTATCCATGATTTTTGTGTGTATAATTACTTGCCTATATTTTAGCATGAGTAATGTGTATATACAATAGCAATGGTCACCAACCCTGTTCCTGGAGATCTACGTTCCTGAAGACTTTAGCTCCAGCCATAATCGTGCCCACCCGACCATCTAATAATCTAAACCTTAAGAAGTTCTTGATCAACTAAAACAGGTGTGTTAGATTTTGGTTGGAGATGAAACCTGCAGGAAGGTAGATCTGGAGTAAGAGGGTTGGTGACCACTGTACTATTGCATGAGTAATGTGACTAAGGCCAACAGATTTGGTTAAAGGTTTTATTTAATACAATATCAACTTATAGTAACACCATTATCACCAAGCCACTGTACAAATACAAAAAAAATCAAAAACTGGTAAGACTATAAAAAAGAAAATCATCTCTTAAATGGTTAGACCACATGATAGCACTATAAAATATATCAAGGCACAAAAGCCTTGTTTTTACTGGCTTAAAACATTTTTAAAAGCAGGGGCTGGTAACTACTTCTGCTTAGTGGCCCTGCCCTGTTTCACTTTATTTTAAAGTCTTAATACAGTGTTAATACAGTTTCTGTCTGACAGGCCAACATCCATACAACTTCAAAAATCAGTAAACCAACACTTCATTCTGTAGTTAAAAAAACTGACTGTTGGGTCATCACTGAAACACTCGCTACAGTAATACACTCTGCCATACACACATTTAAGCACCAGGGTTGTACATGTGACTGCATTCTGACACAGTGTGTCCACTACACTCACTTGTTAAATGACTGGATTTTCTCGATCATTGATACGTTAATTGATACAGTCAAGTTGAACAATGGCACAAAAATGGGTATAAAATAGACAGGGAATGTTTTGATGAATGTAATTAAGATTACACATTAAGGCTTATCAAAAGGCCTGGTTTATAGTACAAAAACAAAAATGTCTGAATGGTCTGGCTGTATCAAATATACTGCTAGGAATTTCAATGGACATGGCTAAAAATGTAAATGAACACTGCCAATTGTTTGGTTCCTTTGGTTACTGCTGGTACAAAGTGATAAAAGAATGAAAAATACTGCATCGTTTATGAGTGAAGGCAAAACAGGCACATGCCTTCTGCACAATATAGTGTTCTTCATTAACAGTGGCCTAAATTTAGTTTCACAACTAAAACTATCCTTGCTACAAACTCAACCCAACAAATAAACATAGTTCATTCAGGCTATAGTAATGTAGATTGCTTTATAATTACCAACAGACTGATCCTACACTGCACAGGTCTGGGTCTTCTGATGTTTTCTATATAGTCTCTGTAGCACTTGGAAAGTTTTTTGGAAAGGTTTTCAGGCAGATGAGACAAATGATCAATAGTTCAGAAAACAATAATCTTCTACATGTTTCTGTACTGCAGTATTAATAAGAATTTGTGTCTGGGGTTATTCTGGTCACAAAAACCCCCCAAAACAAAACAGCATTTATTATGCTGTGATGTGTTTGTACGTTAGAGTTTGGATTTGGATGGATTTGGATGGCAGCAGTATCCTGGTACACTGAAAGAACAGATCAGTGCAGAACCGTCTGGTATCAAGGCAATACAAGATATATTCAAGCTCTTAGGTTTTCAATTTGGATCAATTCCAGGAGAAATCAGGGATCATGACTAAAGGTATTATACTAGAAAAATAAGGGATTTGTCCTTTAAAAAAAAAAAAAAAAAAAAATTTAATACCACAGCAGCAAACATGTGGATGTTCTTAGTTATGTAGCTGCTGGTTATACAGTCCATAATGCCCTTTAGCTATCTAGTATCCTAAGGTCTATAATTTTTTTTTTTCACCAAAAGGGTAGAAATCATTACTGAAGCCCAGTTTTTATGCCTGTTCTGCTGCTTATGCCATATAGTTGCTACCCCACCCTATCTATTAAACTATTCAGAAAGCATTATCTTTTCTGAGAAAGTTGGCCATTAGAAAGTGCTTTCTTAAAAAAAAAAAATTAAAAAAAATTCCAAATGACTACAGGTGCTAAAGGGCACTGAAATACTGGATTCTGCTAAAAAATATCCTGGACTTCAAATATACTGTAAATGATGCATCTCCAAAACAAACAGCTATAATGGGTTGCATTCAAACTACAAAAATATATACAATACCATTGTATGAGCATATATATGGCATATACATGCACATATTGCTGTACATATATACCATATTTATATTCATATACTGTACATATATATGTACATAAAGCACAATGATGCCTCCATCTTTTCTCAATAACCTCCGGTCTGACCCCTGTCGAGTCAGCCTGGGCCTCTTCACAGGAATGTGTCGTTATAAGTGAATACAAAAGGCGTGTTGTTCTCACAGTTGAGACCTGTAGTGATGGTGCAGTCCTCCATAAAGTCCAGCTGTCGGGCTCAGTTCCAGATACGGAGGAAGCTATCCCAAGAGCCCGTGGCCACGGCCATGCCGTCATCCGTCACGCCTAGACAGCTGACCCTGTTGTCATGGCCGGCGAGGACACCTGGGTAAGGATACGAAAAGTGAATGTAACATTCACGAACATCAAGAGCTGTAAGAAGCAGGGGAAGTGAAACTGTAAATATGGGTTTGCTGTACTTCAACCCACAGAAACTAGAATTTCCACATCCTCTAAAATGCCAGCAATGTCATGATGTGTGAAATTTGCAGCCAATTCTGAGGTGCTGATTCAACTATTTCTGACTGCCACATCAACAGTCTACCAAACGCATGCATTAAGCTAAATTTGCACTTAAATGAGAGGTCTGATGTTTTAAAGCCATACAATATACTGTAACTATACTATATGGAATCTTATGTTAATCTCTGAATGTCCCGAAGTCAAATTAACATTTAAAAAGAGCTTATACAACTTTCTGCAGTCTACTTGAACACATATTTTCAAAATGACACTGAACTCCCCTCATCGTGATTTTGAAGATAACTCTAGTCTCCCTTTAGCACCCTATAGTCTCGCAGTCCAAACTTCTAGCATTTGTTAAACAGTTGCGCATGCTTCTTCAATAAACGTTATGAAGAGCTGCCTAATTTCACAGAAAAATGCAATTGGACCGACACAAAATACGAGCAACCACAGACATTTTCTTGTAGCCCATCAGCAAATGCGTGAGCTTATTTTGTTTATTCACCATTATCGGCTTCAAACAAAACCATTTAACAACTGTTTGGGATTTCATTAACTGGTTTGGTCCAGTAACTATATCTTGTGCTATAAAGCTCTTTCTATGGCAGGGTTCACAAGTTGTAAGTATGCACAGAAGTCTGGAGACCCAATCAGGTTGCAACTTTTAAGATTCTGAAGGCTGTGGCCAGAAAAGTGCACAAAACATAATCAGGGCCACCGAGTGTCTGAGGCTGAGAACTGGCAACCCTGGACCCTCATAATTCCAACACTAAGGAATCTCAGAGAATGTACAATTGAGAATGGAAATGATGGCCTCACCTGCTCTCTCGCCCTTTAACATGTCCCAGACGTTGCAGTTGAAGTCGTCGTAGCCGGCGAGCAGCAGGCGGCCGCTCTTGGAAAAGGCCACCGAGGTGATTCCGCAGATGATGTTGTCATGCGAATACATCATGAGCTCCTGATCCGCACGCAGGTCAAACAGCCTGCAGGTGGCGTCATCTGAGCCCGTAGCAAAGGCATTTCCGTTTGGGAAAAACTGCAAGACCAGAGGAGTTACTGAACACAGTAGTGTATGAATTTAAATACAGAATGAATACAGATTGCAGTAACGTTCAAAATAAGCTTGACACTTACGCAGACAGCATTAATGTCAGAAACATGGCCGGTGAAGGTCTGTCTACACATGCCGTCTCGAATGTCCCACAGTTTGGAGGAGGCGTCACAGGCACCCGAAACAAAGGTCTTGGAGTCAGGGCTGAGTGACAGACTCATCACATCACCGCTGTGGCCTGTGAAGGTGGTGGCCTGCTGGCCTGTTTCGATATCCCACAGTGCACTGTAGAACAAAAGTTCTCAATCAGCTATGCTTATGCAAAGTATATGCTTTAAACAGATTTATAAAACAAAACAAAACAATGCTGCATGGTACTTTCAGTTTATTTACCATTGTTGAACATATAAAAGAATAAAGTGTATACACATAATGCAGAACAAAAATTCTCCACTCACCACGTGGTGTCTCCGGAGCTGGTGACGATCTGGTTGTCACTGAGGAAGCGACAGCAAGACAAATATCCTGCAGACGAAAGCAGACAAATATTAAGATGCATATTAGTAGCATTTTCAAATTTCATTAATAATTTGGATATTAGTGATTCACAACTGGTCACATGACTATGGGAAAGAAACTGGATTGAGCATATGATGAATTCTGGGTGTTTAATAGAACAAAGGAAAAACTCACTTTCTACAGAAACAGTAATGTATCGGAGATGTTTCGAAAATTAGATGGCCAGTAAGAACTACGGCCATTTTAAAAAAATACGTTTGTCAGACCCTTTGTACAGTATATATTTTGTTTAAAAGGCTGATCAAAGTTTTAATATGTTTTGCATAAAAGGCTGATCATGGTTTTAATCCCATTACAGTCAGATTTTTCTATTGTCAATATTGAAGCCTAGGAGTTTTAAATAGCAGTACAATCCCCAGGGTTACAATGGAGACAAAAGCGATTTTTCACCGGTCATATGGAGAGCAATTTGTCAATTGACCGAACAACCTGTTCTCTTTGTTTCTGTAAGTATGTTAGCCTTACCTGTATGTCCAGGAAGTTCTCTGGTAACCCTGACGTTGCCCTCCCGAGTTTTCAGGCTGTAGATGGAACAGATGTTGTCCAGGCCGCCACAGGCCACATAGTTGCCTGAAGGGGCGTAGGCACACGTCATCACCCAGGATGAGCGCAGAGGAATCGCATGCACCTGAGGGAAAAAAACAAATATAAGCTATATATAAATACAAGTGCGTTGTATCATATGCTGGACTACATTTCTCTTCAAATGACAAAAGTGTGGATGTAACCAAAACA
Source organism: Cranoglanis bouderius (assembly GCA_023630585.1). Lineage (NCBI taxonomy): Eukaryota > Metazoa > Chordata > Actinopteri > Siluriformes > Cranoglanididae > Cranoglanis > Cranoglanis bouderius. Next base: position 7,783,651 of record CM042567.1, on the reverse strand, counting down.
AATACATTATTCAGAACAACCAGTTACGTATACAAAGTGCATTTTTTTCCCTTTTTTTTTTTTTTTTTTTTTTTTTTTTTAACAAAGCTTGCCATAAAGGTTCATATGGCATCTGGTTGAGACTTAAGGTGTATGTTGAGACTGCGGGATGCAACAAAAAATGTCATGCAAACAGGAAGTGTTCACTTTCATTTAGGCGCAAACAAGTGGTCAGATATGAAGCTCATGTGACAAAGACCACATTCATTAAAGTTAATATGGATAATAAACTTGGGCCACGGCCATAATGGTTTTAACTCCGGATACAAATACAGATATGAATATTTGGAGCACTAAACAGGTACAGATACAGACACAGCTAGTGGCATTACTTTTGATGCTTAGACAAAAGCTTCACAGACACAGACACAGCAAGTAGTCTTGATATATTACCTTGTTTGTTGTGTAGCTGTCCCAGATGATTAATTTGCCATCCTGGGAGGCACTGACAAGTAACCTGAACACAAAAGCATAATTACCTCTTGATTTATCAGATCACAGAGGGTCTAAAAACTGATACTGCATGAATTTGTACTTAGTGTAAATGTGAGTCATGTCAATGCGAGCTTAGCTGCTTTAAGAATGCCTTTTTTATGTAATGATCATCACTCAGTTATATAAGAGGCCCCCTGGAGAGACCAAAACAGGCATTCCTTGCTCAAACACACACTCTCTCCAGCTCAGTAGTAAACAGGGAGGTGTCCATTTGGAAGCAGTTATATCACAATAACATGAGAGTGGTGACACTTAAGCATCAATGGTTGTACAAAAACTGAGCAAAGCTTCTATAATCATTCAGAGCAAATCGAGAAACACACACACACACCTTGAGTCACTGCCCCAGTGCATGGCATAGATTTTGGCAAGATGCCCCCTAAGAGTACGTCTGGTCCTCATCTGTATCCTTCCTGCTGAGTCCAGACCAGCTGTGATCTATAAGGCGAGCACAAGGACAAGACATGATAGCACATCACACACTGCCCAGGGTCAGCACAGTGGATGCATTTTAACTCAGAAAAGCAACTTTGTCCCATTCTGCGTAAATGGTTTATACATTATATTTTGCATGTAATTATTGTGTTTCAGTGTTTATGTTCAAGCCAAAATGACTCACGACAGCACCATGGGACAACCTCATGCCAACTCACTTATCACCTGACAAACTCTTGCTTAAACGTATTAAGATTATTATTAAGTAACCAAAATAGACATGAGCACATTTGATACTGTTTCTAGCCTTATACTAATACAGTTTCGAAGATGCCTTGGAAAACTTGTGAATCTCAATAGTTCCATGCAATGAATTTAAGTCCTTTCTTTATTTCAGGCCTCAATGTACATTGTTCTGGCCTGGAAATTAGCTCCACCCCCATCCAGAGGTGGACAGTAACGAAGTACATTTACTTGGGTACTGTACTTATGTACACTTTTTGAGTGTCTGTACTTTACTTGAGTATTATTTTTTCCTGGAAACTTTAGTGACTTTAGTGACTTTTGTAGTGACTTCAACTTCACTACATTTGAAAGACAAATATCGTACTTTTCACTCCACTACATTTCTATCAAGGTCCTCGAGTTGAAAGTCATTACTATGTAGCAGCTTTGAAAATCAGTCGATCATCTTTTTTTTTTTCCTTCTCTAAAACGTGATCGTTTTATTTTTTTGCAGGTGACAGACAGCCTCTTGTAACATCATTCTTGTAATCACTCTTGTAGGGTCACGTATCGTGAAGTTCAATGAATTCCATGCATTTTCTGAACACTGATCAGTTGGGAAAATGGAATAACACGGTTCCTCGACGCAGTGCATGCACCCTTAAAAAGTATGTTCCAGTTTTCTGAAAAGGACAAAGATTCTTTTCGTTATAAATGTTTGCTTTGTTTGCCTAAAACAAAGCAAATCACAGCCTTCAAAAACTCGCTGTCCAACCTGCGGAAGCATATTGAGGTATGTAAACTTTTAATTTCTTGTGAAAGCTTGAAATTGTCTGTGCTTTAGAGCTAAAGTTTCCGTATGAAGTATGGTCGGTCAAATGATTTATGGATTTGCCCACCAAGTTGCCATAACCTTGAGGATACACACTTACACATATGTAAGATTCGACAATGAGGTTAGTTAGCATGCAAAAGCGTGAATTTAAGAGTTAAATAAGTTCATATCTTGTAACTTTTAGTTTTTTTGTTACCTTGCATAATTAATATAATTATGTGTAGAGCTGCACGATTAATCATAAAAAGATCGCGATCTCGATTCAAACACCCACACGATCCCTTTCCTAAATGATAAGGATTCGCCTGTATTAAACCTTTGACATTCAAATCTGCGTTGGTGCTGCCGCTGAGCCAGAGAGAGCAGTTATCATTTCTATAGGTTTTGTAACATTCTAAAAGCTCTTTATTCCACAGATACTACAGGTTAGTCAGTGTATTCAGTAGGTTGCTTCAGAGGCACGAGGTATTGTAAGTATTACCTACAACAATGCAACAATAATAAAACAATGCATTGACATAAAAAAGGAAATTTACTTTTGATACTTAAGTACTTTTAAAAGCAAGTACTTCTGTACTTTTACTTAAGTAAAAATCTGTCTTTACAACTTTCACTTGTAATGGAGTAATATTTGACCAGTAGTATCTGTACTTTCACTCAAGTAATGGAGTTGTGTACTTTGACCACCTCTGCCCCTATCTGGAACAGAGCTGCTCAGCTCCACCCTATTTCCTTACATTACAACTGGCGAGGTGCGATGGAGTGAATGGCCTTGCAATTGGCCTTGCAATTTGCCTTGCAAGCAGCAGAGGGCTCAAACAATTACAAACTACTCCTTTAAAATATTTTCACACTTTGATCAATCTATGCACTCAAACAAAAAAATTACAAAAAGACATCATAGAGCTGAGGGAGCAAATTACAACTAATTATGAATTTTGTGAAAATATACGTTTCCTCATAACTCGTTAACACATACCTCTGAAAGAGTAGAGTCACTACAAGCCTTTCTGGCATCCTGTTCAGGGAACAAAACACAATGTAAGAAAAACCGGTTTTGAGAGAGGAGTCATCTTAATACACTGTGGAGCACTTCAAAACCCATTGACGTCCATTAGCCCCTCTTACCCGGATCTGACTGCGAAGTTGCTCGGCCTCTTGCCGTAACTGTTCGAGTTCACTCATCGTCCCGGTATGACGCACCTGTGAGGCAAAAGAGACCAGCTGGAACCTGCAACACAGACAGACGCTTTTCAGACATGGAATGAGCTTTAAGACACAGCTTAATTTTGACTGATTTACTCTGGATTTCACATTGAGCGGCTTCTGGATGACAGAAATCTGGAGAACATTTTACACAAGACTAAAGATCACTATAAATGACACTGGTAGCTCACAGGGTGGCTACCCTACTAAAACCCTACTATCTGGTCTCAAATAGTAAATGGTCTCTGATTTTTCCCCATGTGTCCATGATAGGTCTATAATTTCACATCACGTTTGATGCATTGTAAAGCCTGTAATATGCAAGCACATGGATTTGAAAGGATAGTAAAATATTAGATAATGCCATTATGACAACTGTTCTAACGCTGATACAGCATTAAGGACACACTCAAAACTCCAAAATATCGCTGCTATGGTAATCTCTAGATTTTTTTTTTGTTTCTTTCTTTCAACCAGAATGTCAATCAGGATGCTGGACTAACAGATGTCATTGACCTGTAACCACACCATGAACCAAATCACCAATCAACGCTGATCAAAAACTCCCTTTGGAGCCGGTAGATGTAAAGAGGAGAGAATTCGATATAATCAGTTATAATCTAGCAGATCAACCCAGCCAATAAGGATGGCACCCACAGATAATACTGACAAGAGCACGGCTCAGGAACGGCACCCCATTGTCCACTGTGTGGCAGCGCAGCTTGGCACTGGACACAGCAAGCACGGCTTCAACATGCTGATTCAACTCCCTTCAGCATGACGGAAGAAATCTGAAGCAATAAGGCGATGGGACGATTTGTAGAATTTACCCATTGCATATACTGTCACTGAAATACTGACACAGCATATGTCATCATTATCAGGACTAACTGCACTTCAGAAAGATCAATATAATTATGATACCACAGTACAGTGCACTTACATTGCTGTAGTTTGTGCTTGTGATATGCCTTGCAATGTATTAAAAAGCTCCCTGCAATATTTCCTTAATTTATTCATCTTCAGTATTTGCTTTATCCTGGTCAGGATCATGGTGGATGTGGAGCCTATCCCGGGAACACTGGGCGGAAAGCGGGAATACACCACAAATAAAACACATGTTAATATTCTAATTCACACCCAGGGGCAATTTAGAGTCGCCTCCTACTGCCATGTTTTTGGGAGGCGGAAGGAAACCGGAGAACCCAGAAGAAACCCACAAGTACATGTGGAGAACATACACACAAGTCAGTAATCCAGAGTCAGGATCAAACCAGGGACCCTGGAACTGTGAGGCTGAACTACTGCAATATCCTGACCAGAATTATTTCTGCTGGTTGGATTGCGTGAATGTCACAAATCCTCAAAAATCACCACCTTTCATCTGGGATATCTGTGATTCAGGATGATCACATCACAAAATAGTACATGTAGTTATTGTTTAGAAGACTAATCTGCAGCCTTCTGTGATTTTAGCATTGCATATATACTAATAATATTGTGGTAATTATTATGAAACAATATTGTGCTGTGTAGTAAACTGTGATTAATAAAATGGGTTCATTCAAATACTCTGCTTCCAGAAGAACATAAGAATAAAAATGCAGGTGTAAAGCACATCACATATTCAGTTTATCACTTAAATGGTATTTCAAACTGAAATCTCTGAAGGTTGACAATTTTTTGTGAACACATAGGAAGTATAAAAAAAAAAAACTCTCAGGAATACTAAAAAATAAAAATAAAAAAAAGGACAAATTACAGTCAGCGACAAAATTATTGGCACCCTTTTCCATAAACAATGAGTAGTACATAAGTTTTAGTATTTATTTTCTCAACAGTAAAAGTTTTGCCATTTCTCTACCCTGCTGGAAAAAAAAAACCCAACAAAAACCATCACAGAAATTCTAATGGTCTCCACTTCAAATACAATTACAAACTATCAGCTGTTAACCATTAAACCCATTACCATTATTGGTCCTTAATGGTATCCACTAGACATAACATGCCACCAATAGAAGGCAACAAATTACCAGTAGGGACCCACATGGGCCCTTACAGTTTCCATTAAAACTAATGCAATTCCCATTAAAACCATTAAATTGTCTATGAAGGTTTCTATTGTTTTTTCAGCCGCAGTGTGTGTGTGTGTGTGTGTGTATATATATATATATATATATATATATATATATATATATATATATATATATATATATATATATATATATAGATATAGAGGTGTGTGTCTTTCTAAATTATGGAGAGATTGCACATACTTCCCAGTTTACGCGCCTAAAACTGAAAGTAAAAGCGTTTTGAATGTATAAATAAATAAATAAATAAATAGATAGATAGATAGATAGATAGATAGATGAGACTTGCTAGGACTTTTGCACGTCTGATACCGAAATAATTATAATTTTAATCATATTAAAGATTTTTTTAAATAAGACTTAAACTCAGTACATCACATTCGCAGGCCTTGGTGTAATATAGTCTTGGCAGGATCTATAAACTTCTCCTTACCGATTTTGACATCTCAAAAAATCCCGAAAAAAAAAAAAACTGAATCAACAACTGAGCACAAAACTGCATTGTTTCCACACACAAACAAACACACACACACACACACACACACACACACACACAAACAAACAAACAAACACACAGATCCTGTTCCTGCTGAGTTTTTACTCTCTGATAGGCCGCGTATTGACAAATAGATTGTAAATACTCCTCTGGCTAACCTGTTTCCCGAGCAAACTGTTTAATTAGCTATTACTAGCTATTACTTTAACCTGAAAAACCATACATCCCAGTAAGGAGTAACAATATTTCAGCCTTCAATATCAATATTAATCTAACCAAACATTTCAACTTGTTGCTCGGTTTGTTCGTTTCTAAAAGCAGGAAATACGGCCGAAAATGAGAGAAATCACAGGCGAGTTATTTGCGCTTTAACGTTACCTGAATCAAGCTCGTCGTTCTGCTCTGTAACCCAGCTGATTTCAAAATCCACACATACTGCCAGTTGTAAAATAAACAGCAAATAAAGCGCACTCGGTTTTTTTTTTAAGTAATTGTAATATATTTAAAGGGCCATGCACCCTTGCCACGGTTGAACTCGGTTTTCAACAAGCTGCCTCTTCACCACACCCATAGAGAGAACGGGAACATGGCAACAGCAGAGGCGGAGGGGTGCACACGTTATTCATTTCTCACAACGTGTAATGTGGTTATTTAAAGAAAACACACGTTAATTATTTATCTTGTAACGTAAACTATTTAACACAATTACTTTCATAACGTCAAAATAGGTTTACAGACAACTGAAAATAATCTCATCGTAATTTGACGTTCCCTCTTAAACGATGGTTTAATCCGTCGGCTGTCTCAACGCAGCGGCGATATGAGAAACAGGAAATATATCCGTTACGTGTGTGTGGGTTCAGGCTGAATCCCAAATGGCTCCCTAATGAACAAAACGTGCACAATGTAGGGCGGAGATGCAATTATTTCCTATCATATGAGTGCACTTTTATGTGGAGTGGAGAGCAATTTGAGATTTGTCAGATTTGCTTGGTCGCGTCTGAGGGAAATACCACGTCATGTTAAAATTTTCTGTGGAAGAGAGTGGAGTTAGCAGAAGACTAACTTTTTCATTTCAACTCATTTTCCCTCCAGAATTACTCGTTTGTTTGTGCGACGTTCATATAAGCGCCATTATTCCTGTAAAATTTTGTTTTCCAGCATACACTGTATACTACTATGTTTTAAGAACTAACTACTACACTAACATTTAAATCTACATATTCAATTTAGTTTTGTTAGTCATACTTAAAGGATATGTCAATCCTTTCAATCCAATCAATATGTCAAAGAATGATAGAACCAGAAAAACCCAAGTTAACTGAAATGGCTATAATAATATTAGTTTGATCCTGGTGATCATATTATTATCCATGGTTATCATTTTAATGATTTATGCATTATGCATATGGTCTATATAAAGTTTTCTATAAGAGAACTGGTTTAGTGGTTTGGGGTTTCTTCTGTGTACTCCGGCTTCCTCCCCCCAGTCCAAAGACATGCGGTGCAGGCTGATTGGCATCTCTAAATTGTCCGTAGTGTGCGAGTGTGTGTGTGATTGTGCCCTCAGTGGGTTGGCACCTCATCCAGGGTGTCCCCTGCCTTGTGCCCTGAGTCCCCTGGGATAGGCTTCCCACGACCCTGTATTGGATGAGCGGTACAGAAAATGGATGGATGTATATTATCTCAGGACCATATTACTTGTTATCTCAACAAAAAATTTTTTTTTTCAAGATAAGAAAATAGCAAATTCTCAAGATTATGACAAAAATAATTTACACCAAAATTAAACAGTAATTGCTAAAGCAGACACATAGACAGTAGCACTGTTGAAGTGTTATTTCTATGTACTGTATAATCAGTAGTGAATAGGTCTATATATTATGATTCCATATTATTGGTACAATGTAAACAGTATACATTTAATAATATTGCAGAGACAGATAATTAAAATGTATGCTACTCACCATACAAACAGACTGAACCCCTAAGTGTTTATTGATAGGGAGAGGAGATGTTACTGGAACACTGAAAAATGAAGCATCAATGGCACATGTTCTAAAAAAGACACATGAGCTATAAATAGCCATGGAAAGAGGATGACCTATACAGTACAGTCTCGGTCATATCCAGGCCATCTGTGGTTCATATTGTCTGGACAGATAGGGAAATTTGGACATTTGGGACAATACAGTATATTCCCCTTATACTCATGTACAGTACTGTGCGCTTTTTTGTAGTACAAACTTTGTTATAGATTTTTTATTTTATGACTTCTACATTATAAGTTAGTACAAAAAACATTTTAGATTCCCAAACATTGGTTTTCTAGCACAAAATTAAATGTTACAGAAACATGTTTGTATGTCATTAAAGAAAGCAGCATATTACATAAGAGACCACTTTTCAGACAAAAAAACACAACGAAGGCTGCTGGGTTTTGCTGCAAAAATAAGAAGCAAGTGCGACAGTCAAAATCTCCAGAAGAACTGTGGCTGGTTCTGCAAGATGCTAATAAAACTGCACAAATTGTACCAGAGACTACTATTTTTTATTTTTTTGTCACACCAAATATTGATGTTGTTTCATTTACTACTGTTTACTGCTCTTTACTGTATTTTTTTTAAAATGTAGGAACATTTAATTTCATTATTTTGAAGGCATCTTTGCTCTACAGTATTTCTTTGCGTGTGCCTATAACTTTTGCACAGTACTGTATATGTGTATATATTTTTTTTTGTATTTTTATGTTTAAACATAAAAATAAAAATAAAAAATATTGAAAAAAAAACAAACAAACAAACAAACAAAAAAAACACCCAAAGCCATATATTTAAGAAAGACCTTGTCGGAAAAAACACACCAAGTTAGACTGATATTAGAAATTATTGAGAAATTATTGGATTGTACAGAAACAGTATAAAGACTATATCTGAGCTTGCCTCATCCACCAGACCTCTCTCTCAGGGGATGCTAGTGGTTGTTAGGGCAACTGTTCCAAATGGCAAATGACGTCAAGTAAGTAGGATAAGCAGCATGGAGAGTGGATGTTGAAAAATGGATTAGTCAGAGAGTATTTATTAATATATGAGAAAACACCTATCCTTGATCTCATACAAGAAGCTGACACAGCATAACACTGTTGGCTTATATATAGGTATACGTAGTACCATAAGACACTTCACAGAATGATGCAGAGGCAGTACAATATCCATTGGTGATGACAGAACAAATGGTATTACTTTCTCAAGATTGGAAATAAATTGAAATAAAACTAAATTAAATAAAAGGTTATTATCGTAAACCTGAATGTTTTATTATTTTTTTTACTTATTTATTTATTTATTTATTTTTTTTTTTAGAACATACGGATGTGATACAAAAATGTCACACATATTAAACTATGTACACAGCACACTGCATAGTTTACTTTACTCTATAAATGAACGAGCATCATGTAGTACAGTGTCATTTAATACAGCTTTTGGGTTTGTTCTTCTGGATATTGACTGGTATTTTTTTGATAGTTATCATGTTGCTGTAGGACAGAATGAGATCTTATAATGTAAAAGTTTGAAACTGAGGTAAACAAATGATGCCATATGCAATTGTTAAGACAAAGTGATCATTAGTGGACTTGGAGCATATTGAGTATACTGAACAATTTCTCATACTCATTTCTCATACTACTACTACTGCTGCTGCTACTACTATTACGATTACTACTAGTACTACTACTGCTATTACTTCTGCTGCTATTCCTAGTACTTGGGGTGGTGGTAGCTCAGTGGTTAAGAAATTGGGCTACTGATAGGAAGGTCATGAGTTCAAGTCCCAGCACTGCCAAGCTGCCACTGTTGGGCACTTGAACCTTAACCTTCAACTGCTCCCCAGGTGCCGCAGCAAAAATGGCTGCCCACTGCTCCGGGTGTGTTCATGGTTTGCTGTGTGTGTGTGTGTGTGTGTGTGTGTGTGTGTGTGTGTGTGTGTGTGTGTGTGTGTGTGTGTGCTACCCACAACTTATAATGTGTGTGCACTAACTTGGATGGGTTAAATTCAGAGGACAAATTCCAAATATGGGTTACCATACACTGGCCTTCACATATCACTTTCACTTACTAAATGGTACTCATATAGCGGTTTGCGGTTCACAAAGTGCTTTGCCTGCCATCAGGAGCAACTTGGGGTTGTCTTGCCCACACACTTCAGCACATGGAGTCATGTGGGTCGGGAAGCTAACCCTATTAGTGGACAACCCACTAACCCCACCCCAACTACTACTGCTGCTGCTGTTACTACTACTATTACTACTCCTGCTGCTTCTGTTACTACTACTAGTGCTGCTGCTTGGATTGGTTTCCAAAGCAAGATGCATTCCTGCCTCACACCCAGGATTCACTGTGACCCTGACCAGGATAAAGCACTTGAAACAAATGAATGAATGAAAAAAAAATCATTGTTTATTAGAATTTTAGAATTTAATTATGCAAACTAATTATTATTATTATTATTATTATTATTATTATTAATAATAATAATAATAATAATAATAATAATAATAATACATTTCATCATGACTATGGTACATGATAAATAAAATGATTATAGAAAAGAATAGATGATGATGATTATTGTTATTATTAGATTTACAGATGAAATATATTTTCATAATCTCTTACTACTACTGCTAATAATATGTATTATTACTAATTAATATTCTTCTTCTCCTTCTTCTTCTTCTTCTTCTTATTTTATACTACTACTACTAACAACAACAATAATAATAACGTATTATTATTATTATTATTATTATTATTATTATTATTATTATTATTATTATTATTATTATGTTGTTGTTGTTGTTGTTGTTGTTGTAGTAGTAGCAGCAGTGAATGTAATTGACCAGCAGGGGGCGCGTGAGAGCGCTGTTAGTTCATCACGCGCCGCTGCTGTTCTTCTCAGTGCATGTAAAAGCAAAACTTCGCAAGTGCCTGCTGCGCGAAATTGACTTTAGTTATCCACACATAACGACTAACAGTAGTAGTCTAACAGTAATTTAGCGTGTTTTCAGCGGAAGATATTTCAGTGGGCTATTGCATGGTTCAGCAGTGTGAAAAAGGACTAGAAGTTGGTTTGGATACTTTCCCCACTGGTTATATGGATTCTTACTTCACGTTCTTTTACGCAGGAGAGAGGAATTTATTTGGAACATACGGATTCACTATGACGGAACGATACTAAACTTGCAGCATCAACATAACAAAGACAAACAGGTGTCTGTGAGGGAGTGTGTGGGGATGATGCATATGAACTATTAATTTTTGGGGTATGCGTTTTTCCCCAATAAACTTTTTAAACAATCTTAGAGCTGAGTGCTTGTTATATGGTATGAGGGACACTTCTCCAGCTCTTCATTATCTGCCATAAAACGTCATAGTCCCAACATCTGCTCTGATGTATGAACAGCAGCACAGCAGCACTTGTCAGTATCTCTTCTGAAGCGGATACTTCTCTCCAAATGCAAATGGAAGTTGTAGGTGCATGTCCACCATTTGGAGCTTCATCAGGAGAGCCCAGGTCTAAGACCATTAAAGACAGGGACACATGGAGGTCCACGGAGGAGCACGCTGGACCAGTTGTGGAGAAATGGGTGTTGGTGGATGTTGTTCTCATCGGAGGAGCTCCGTGGGGATTTACTCTGAGAGGAGGTCTGGAGTACCAAGAACCACTGATTATTACAAAGGTACAGAATAATCCCATCACACTGAAATGTTAGTGATGGTGGACTTGGCGAAATTAGGATATCAAGACAGTTGACATGATACATCATGAAATTTATGTTTTAGTTGAGTTCTGCGACATATACCTGGAAAAGGCTTGGAAAAATCAATAAACATTTAGATTTATATTAAACAATTAATCTAAGTATAAACATTTTAAAAGTCTTAATATATAAGATAATGGCATTATGGACTCACATTCAATAGTTGGTTTTGTTTAGGCAACTTGATACACATAAAAAAGTTCAGTATGGCATCTTTGAGGATTTGTTGGTTTGTCCCTCTATGGAAGTTTTTAAAGATTGTATGTAGAACCTAATCACGTTTAGTCTGCTATTTAGAAAAGGTTCTAAGGAGAATTACTTTAAAACACCATAATAATAATAATTCCTTTTCAGAAAAGAGAGCTTCCTTTTCACAAAGAAAGTTTCTAGTAGATCCGCTTAAATATGTTGAAGGCTATAAAAACCCTGACAGTTTATTTTCCAAAGTGTACACAAAAGTGTACCATTAAAGTTCTAAAATACTTTGTTTCCTCCAAGACCTTCATTTTATACACTTCTGTAAACAAAAGTCCCTTTTCTTTTCTAGAAAAGGGTCTAGAACCCTTGAGGACCTTTTGTTTTTCCAGAGGTGTACTAAACTGAGGTCTTGAAAAGGAGCGAAACATATTTTATAGTACCTTAAAATGTCTAATAAATAGTAGTGTACATCTTACTGAGTGTTTCTCAATCAAATACAAATTGAACTATAGATAGAGATGTACTTTTTCAAACCCAGAGGGGAAATTTGAAATACATTTAACTATTCAAACATCCAATTAAAAACCTGTAAAGGATTCTTTTGTACATGTCTTACTACATGTCCTACTGGGTTTAGAAATTATCATTCCACTACAAGGCATTTCCTCAACAGAAGCTGCATCTGTGTCAGATTAATTATGTTTTGATAATGTAGTTTAGGCTACATCCTGTAGTTACATGCAGGTGGAATTGCATGTTTGTTTATCTACTGAGGAACGCTAACTCAGCATACAGAGGTGAACCTAGATTATGTGGGGGCCCCAGGCAAAATAAATGTGTGGTGCCCTTCTGACAGATTTATGTTGTTATTATGTCTTCATGTTAATCAGAGAAATTTTTGTGACCCTTTACTTCTGTGGGGAATTGCAGTAGAGGCTTCATTTCTTTATTGAAAACAATCATAAGAATGTAGAAAATGAATAAAGAAAGGGGCTACCCTACAGTTGCTGAACATGGTCTCAAAACTGTGTCCCTTCCCCCTATGAAATATGAACATTTTAACAAAATATTTCATAGGCTCCTACAGATATAATTATACAATGTATAATTATACAATGTATTAATAATCCTTAATTCATTCATCATTATCTCCATCACTTACAACTGTACTGTTTCCTCTTGTGTTCCTTGAGCCTCTGGCTGCCAGATAGGCTCATTTTTCAGATTCATTTTCAGGAATTAAAGCTTGTGAGACTCGAGTGTGAAACGGTGGCGCAGGAGCATAAACAAGTCCTCAAATGTGATAGCGCCCGCAAAGGGACCCCCTTTAAGGGGGTTGTTGAGATGTTGCTGCGCATTATTTTAAGATGAAAATTTCTGATTATTTAAATGATCAGCCCTCAGGGTATCTCAGTATGCAAGGCCCCAGGCTGGGCGGTATGACGGTATATACCGTTACCGTGGAATAAAATGTCTACCGTTACAGATTTTAATATTCCGTGTATACCGCGAAATGTAAATAAGTGGGCGTGGTTAACTTTGTGCGTAGTGCTCCTGCACGTGAGAACGATTGAGAAGCTGTACATAAGAGTAGTTGTGAGAGGAAAAACATGGAGAAAGATAAGCACGCTGGGAAAGAAGTCCCACAAACCAATCCTGAGCAGGAGGAGGAACTTGTTATGAAAAGAGGCACGACATCGGTGGTATGGACGTGGTTTGGGTTTACAAAATCTAACAAAGAGCAGAAAAATGTTACTTGCAAACTGTGTCGCGCGAATGTTCCCGCTAGCAGCGGTAGCACAAGTAACCTGTTTTATCATCTTCAATTGAAGCATGTCAAAGCATACAATTGATTTACAGTTGATTTACCAGAATGACTATTTTTTACGTGATATATATCATTACCATGAAATAAAATTACTCATTCCGTGAAATAGATTTTTGGTCATACCGCCCACGCCTAGCCCCAGGCAACTGCCTGCCTTGCCTGCCCTGTAGGTACGCCAATGTTAGCATAACCCCACATACCAGCCTAGTCATGCACCTTCTCATTGTAAATTTTAATTGGAGGAATTTCGGCTCCACTTTTCATAGATCCTCTTTTCTGCCTCCACCTTTAGAATTGGTCCATATTTTTGAGTCGTGACTTCAAGACATTTGTAGGAAAAATCCAGGGAGTGGCTTTAGAGATTAAATGCATGAACTCTTGTGAGGCAGAAACAAACAAAACTTATAGGGCTCTCTTTCTGTGCTGGGATTTGAACTCACAATCTACCAGTTACTAGTACAGAACCAAAACCATTGCCTTGCCTTTTGTTTTGCAAGTATGCAGTGTAATATAGACAGCAGCTGTCATGCTGTGATATTTATAACACTGAATTGTTTAATTTTCAGTTCTGATTGGTGGGACATTCTAAAACGCTTAACGTGAAAAATGCTTAACCTGGCTTAATGTACGAAAACAACGACCAGGGAAAACCATTTTTCTCTCACATTTATCTTGTCATAAACACGTATCTACTGCTAAGACAATGGCACCGTAATTCAAGTGGAAAGACAATATTTTCACATTAAGCTTTTTCTCCCCCATAGATCACCGATATAAAGAAAACACTTAACATGCTTTAATGTATTAAGACAGTGATGTTGGAGGACCAAAATTTAGTATACACCTTGCATACTATATCCAGGCAAGCATATGAACCCAGAATCTGAAAGCAACATGCAAAGTTTCACATTAAGCTGGGTTCTGGGTTCTGGGTTCATCTGCTTGCACATGGTGGAGCGGAGGCTAGCCTGTCTGGTCCGAGCCCACAGAAGAGCTACTGTAGCACAAATTGCTGAAAAATGCTGGCCATTAAAGAAAGGTGTCAAACGTCTTGGTGCCAGATACCACAGCACACCTTCAGAGGTCTTGTGGAGTCCATGCCTTGATGGGTCAAAGCTGTTTTGGTGGCTAATATAGTAAAGAGCAGCAAACAGTAGTAAATGAAACAACGTCAATATTTGGTGTGACAAAAAAATAAAAATTAATGGCACATCTACACAATATTAGGCTGGTGGTTTTAATGTTATGGCTGATCAGTGTATATCCGTTCATTAACTATTATGGACTTTCAGATATTAAAATTAGACAGACGGCACAAGTGGGAAAGTGTTTAGATCAGATCCACCCTGTGTTTGAATATAGACCTGAAAAGCTGTGCTTTTTATTTCTTTGCTTTTCTTGCTAGGTACAGTACTGTGCAAGAGTTTTAGGCACCCTATTTATTTTAGTACAAACTTTCTTATAGATTTTTTTATTTTATGACTTCTACATTATCAAGTCAGTACAAAAACATTTTAGATTCCCAAACATTAGTTTTCTAGCACAAAATTAAATGTTACAGAAAAATGTTTCTGTGTCATTAAAGAAAGCAGCATATTACGTAAGAGACCACTTTTCAGACAAAAAACACAATGAAGGCTGCTGGGTTTTGCTGCAAAAATAAGAAGCAATTGTGAAAGTCTCCAGAAGAACTGTGGCTGGTTCTGCAAGATGCTCAATAAAACTTACCAGCTCATTTCCTTATAAAACTGCACAAATTGTACCAGAGACTACTATTTTTATTTAAATTTTTTTTGTCACACCAAATATTGACTTTGTTTCATTTACTACTGTTTACTGCTCTTCACTGTATTTGTTTTTTTAATGTTTAACATTTCTTTGCATGTGCCTAAAACTTTTGCACAGTACTGTATTTAGACTTGCTTATGTCTCTTTCTTTGTTGAAAAGTCTCCTTGGAGGAAGATGAGAGAGAAAGGCCACAGAGGGTCATATGAATATTGCCAGAAGCTGGCAAGGAATGTATGTGATTTGTGGGATTCTGTGAAGACACACTGAATTAATTGTATCAGCCCTATGCACGCCTGAGAATAAGTCTAGCTCTGGAACAGAAAATATAACTTTCTGTAGGTAGTCTGAACAACATTCTTCTTACAGTCCTTTTACATTTCAATGCTCATGGACATTTTATTGTGTGTTCATCCATTACAGCACAACAGTGATGAAGCAATTTGCTTTGTATATAGTGAGTAGATCAGTAGTAATGCATAGTTCCTGCATATGTATGTGTCCTGTTATGATCATAGAATTAGTCATCACTTGAAGTACAAATTTTAAAGGACTTCTGAGCTCTAGGTGAAACCAAAGGATTTACTTATCTCGTTTGGGCCGCCACTGTATCCACTATGGAGCAAGTGTTTGGAAAATAAACAGGCTGGTTGTAATTAAAATTCCTGGCATATTTTAGACTTTTTTGGGGGGGAAATGTACGGTTCCATATCCTGGAAAACTGATATCTGGCATGCCATTTCAGTTTACTACTACATTAATTGCATATCGATGTATTTTGTTGAAATTGGAATTTCCAAGTGTTTGCATACCTTTATTACAAAATGAAAAATAAGTAATTGTGTATTATTGTCAATGCTAACAGTAAGGGCTGAATAATGTATGCTAAGAAATCTCTCTTCTGTTCTTCCTGACATGTCTGTTAAAACTCTTCCTGATGTCACACACTTCCTTCTTCAGAATCACTTTATCATGGTCAGGGTTGTGATGGAATACTGGGCACAAAGTGGGAATACATCCTGGATGGAACGCCAGTCTATCGCCAGTCTACATTGTGGACGTTCCCCAACATTAAACATTAATATTTATTGATATGAACTGTGATGTGTCACTCTTTAATAATTAACTAATTATTAGCATTGGCTGCCATATAAGAGGAAGTAAACAATTCAGTATGTGCTGTTATGGCAAAATAATGAACTTAATTGTTGATCATTTTTCTACAGCACATGCCATTGTGTTTGATTCTTTTCTTAATTATTGGTGAAAGTAAAAATTGTTATCAGGATTAAAATATGATTAATTGTGTAGCCCTAATAGAATGTACAGAAGTTTTTGCACCCATCAGAGGAACAAGAACACATCCCCATTTACAGTATAATAGGATTGTAATGTATAGCTTTATATCAGCAGGTTAAAGAGGCCTTACCACAAAAACACAGGAGCTCATGCGTTGTGAAACACAGGCCCCTGAGCAGGGTAGAGTTTCAGTGTGCTGAATTTTTAACCATTACACTCAGGTTGCATTTCTTTCTGTCTCGGGGAAGAAATATAACAACGTGAGGATGAGCGCTGATATACTGTTTACTGTTAGTCCTTTTGTGATATTATAAACTTAAGGACTAAGAATTTGTCATTGCCCTTTGATCTCTAAATTGTCTGATGATACAGCAATTCTGGCCTGGCATCCTCATTTCTGTCATGTGCTAGACTGTGTCTGTGGTCTGTTTTATTTGTCAGATAACTATGACAACTATGTTGAATGAGTGAAAAAGGGTTGTTATCATCATTGTGGTTAGATTTAATTAAAGAGAGGAACTATATCAGCAATGACCAGAGTTTCCACCAGACACTGTTGGCACTGTTTTCCCCAATGAAAAAAAAATGTCAGAAGTAAATACTGGGTAGCCACACAAACTTATCTGCTGTTCCCAGAGTGAAAGGTTTGACCATGACAGTGTGACAGTGTGAGGGCTCTGTGTTTGTTCTTTTCTGTATAATAAATGTATAATACACATAATCATTAAATTACATTAATTTAAAACTAGAAAAAACTATAATAATTTATTTTGTCACATCATTCAATTTACCAGGCATGTGATTGCCATGTCAGCTGTATCACCAACCCGTGTGTGTGTGTGTGTGTGTGTGTGTGTGTGTGCGCAGGTGGAGGAGGGAAGCCGAGCGGCATTGGCCCAGCTCCAGGTCGGTGATGAAATTGTCAATATTAATGCAGTTCCTCTGAGTGGCTACAGACAGGAGGCTATCTGCTTGGTGAAGAGCTCCTTAAAAACTCTGGTGTTGGGGTTGAAACGGTAGGCCTTGAGAGCCTTAAACATTGTGACAATGTGCGCTTGGTCTTATACACATTCATACACTCTCATCTACTGATGTTTACAGTGTAGCTACGTTTTTAATGGGTGCCAAATGTTCTTGTTGTATGGAATCAATTATGGCAACATGTTTATAGAAACCATTATAGAAATCATTAGAGAAACATGATTAAAACAATAAAAATAATATTGTAAACCATGATATAAGTTACTGTTATTGACACTGGTATTGAACAGCACAGTCTCGATTCTGTTTGTCTAGAAAGTGTTGATTAATTTTCTACAACAGCAGCTCTGACAGTAGTTACATCTGTAATTCATTTGGTTTATATGTACGTTCAATACACTCTTTCTAATATGGTATCAGTTCTGTAGTTACAACTTAACTACGCTCCACATAAATGGAATTTAAAATTCTGTATATTTGTTGATATGGTGATGTTTTTTGTGAGGAGATGTTTATTTAGTATTTTTGGAAGGAGTCTCAAGTGACAGCCCTTTGTAAGAATCAGAGGTAAAGCTGTTTCTTTATGTTTTTCGACATGGGAAAATCATCAAGACAGAGGGCTTTATGTTTTGCAGTTACTCTGTAACGTGATAGTCTGCATTATTTTTAGTCTTATTAACTTCAAGAGAGTGAAAAAAGAGAGGATGGTGAGGGAATGACTGTTTATAGCTGCTATAAAGTGATTGATAACAGGAGCTAATAAGTTTAGTGGTTGTTCCTCATTAAAAATAACCATAAACGGATAAATGGTGTGACCTGTCATTCTTTGAGTAAGGGATAATCCATGGCTAGGTGTGCATTACATGATTTTAATGCACGAGATGGAAGCATTGAAATCATGTAATGCACACCTAGCCGTGGAATTTCCCGCTTACACCATGGTCACTTGTCAGCATTGACAAGTTAAAACTGTCATTGGTGTATGCAGCGCAAAATTTGACTGAAAGGATAAAAATAACAATTAATTTTCATTAGTTATTTTATATACAGGTCGTTAGATCTTGAATTCTGCCCGCTCTAAATCATACACAGAGTAGTGCGATAAGATTACATTTATTTGAATGAATTACAACCCCAATTCCAATAAGAAGGTGATGTGAAACAGGTGAGGCAATCGTCTAATCATAATATATAAGGAGCCTCCAAAAAAGGCCTAGTCCTTCAAGAGCAAGGATGGGTCGAGGCTCGCCAATCTGCCAATGAATAATCCAACAGTTTGAGAACAACATTCCCCAAAGACAAATCGTTAGGATTTTGGGCATTTCACCTTCTACAGTGCACAATATAATTAAAAGACTTAAGGAATCTGGTCAAATCTCGGTGCATAAAGGGCAAGGCTGAAAACCACTTCTGAATGCATGTGATCCCCGATCCCTCAGACATCACTGTCTTAAAAACTGTCATGAGTCTGTAATGGATATCCTGTCATGGGCTCGGGATTACTTTGGTAAACCTTTGTCAGTCAACACCATTCCCTGCTGCATCCACAGATGCAAAGCAGAAGCCATACATTAACACTGTCCAGAAGCGCCGCCGACTTCTCTGGGCTCTGTCTCATCTGAGATGGACAGTAGCACAGTGGAATCAGGTTTTGTGGTGCGACGAGTCAACATTTCAAATAATTTCTGGAGAAAACAGCCATCATGTTCTCCAGGCCAAAGAGGAAAAGGACTATCCAAGCTGTTATCAGCGTCAGGTCCAAAAGTCAGCATCTGTCATGGTATGGGGGTGTGTTAGTGCCCATGGCATGGGTAACTTGCACGACGTGAGGACACCATTAATGTGTTAATAATGTGTTTTCAATATAGTACAGGGTCAACTGAATTTTCAAATGAATTTTCGTTTGTTTTTTGCATTTTCCATACTGTCCCAACTTTTTCAGAATTGGGGTTGTATAATAAATAGTTATTAGAGAGAGAGAGAGAGAAAAAGAGAGAGAGATGTGAGTTTAGGCTACTTCAAAAATAACTGAATTCTCTCCATTCAATAGCTGTCTCACTGTAACTGTATGTTACTATGGTTACAGTTGTTCAAATACAGCGCATTCATTTTGAACAGTGATTAAACTGACTGGAACTACCTGTGGATTATATGGTTTGAATACACACCTTCCAGCCAATCAGAATCGAGTATTCAGACAGACCATGGCATAAGAGGAATAAATCACTTCAGGATGCGCTGTTATTGGAACACGTCAGGATGTTACACCACCCAGTTGTTTATTATTTTCCTATAATAGCATGCCCTGTCATGTTTTATTCCTTAAATATCCAATGGCAAGCCCCATCACCAACCTTTCACTTCCTGTAGCTATTTTCTGGTTAAATGCTTTATGTGTCAACAAGCTGTATGATTTTTTCCCCTTTGATTAAAGTGTAATAACGACATTAGAAAGCACAAAGAGTTCTTCCATTCATCATTCCTGTGCACTCTTGAATAGTTATTACTCTGAGATTCTGAGTTTTTCCAGGCCACAATCTAAGCTAAGGTTAACAAGCAGGCTGTTTTGGTGAAAACTGGTCATTAGTGAGCCACAGTGGACCAGCAGATTTTGTGTTTATCCAATGCAATATGGAGTCTGTATTTAAATAGTATGTGTGAACAGCATTATGTGCTTCTACATTGCTATTACATCCCAAAATGAAAGGGGATCGTAACAGTGTTTTTAAAGAAACATTTATTTTAAAAAAGCTAGTCTGATGCTGAGACCTCAGAATGGCAAACTTGTACTTGGTTCAAAATCCAGTGCTATAAAAAGTAGTGTAACCTTTAAGTTGTTAGACCAGGAGTTAAAGCTACAGTGATGGAGGCAGGAGGTTTTATGTGGCTTCAATTTCAGAATGAATGTACATTAAGTTATGCTTAAGCCAAGAGCATACAGGTGAATAGGGTAATCTTTTAGATAACACAGTTCACGTTTGCCTGTTGATTGCTGATATTCTTTTTATATTGGAACTTTTTCTGCATACAGTTTCATACTTAATAAAGCCAAAAATATAGTCATTCTAATGAAAATATTTATTTCATTGTGAAGACGTTCTAAAGAGTTTTAATCAAGAAGATACCATGCACTGTTATAAAACATATTTTATACCATTTTCAGTATAAAATCTAATGTAAATTGTATTTGAACAAGTTTTTACTTTTCTGGAGGTCATCATGGCTATCAAGAGTATTTAGCAAATGCCAAAACCTAATTTACATATTGTTACTACAACTACATGTGACATGTGAATGTGGTCACAAGACGACCACTAACTGTGTACCAAATTTACAAATTTGCATCCTTAACTCTAGTCTAAAAAAGGAAAAAGAGAAAACTACCTTTCCTTTTCATTAGTCAGAGGTTATTTGTGTATGTTGCTTTTCAGCCAACATTCTGTATAATTACTGTAACACATCTTTCTTTACTATTTTGCTCTTTCTTGTGTTCCTGTCAATTGTGATTTTTCATGTCTTCCTGTTATTTTAGACAGAACTGTTGTTTTAGACTTCCTTTAGAATTGGTCTCAGTCTGTTCATTTCAGCACTGCCTTAAACATCTTTTCTGCCAAAGTATGAGACTGCCAGTTCTGGTTGTACACTCAGGCTGGCAAAAAGAGTCTGTTCAGCCTCTAGCTAGTGGATTATGCCATTATATAGCAAAGTGGAACAAAGGGGCTCTCATTATTCTGTTAGAGTGTATGCCATTACACAAAAGAGGCCTGATAGGCTTCCATTGTCCATCACTGCCATGGCTTAGTCCCGTTTGGCTTTGTGTGAAGCTTCTGGGTCTTAGAGCCAGCGTGAGGCTGAGGACATCCAAGGGCCTGTGAGAAACCTGGCTTTTGTTAGGGAAACACCAGCAGTTTAATAAAAAACTAATGACTGTATTGTAATAATAATAATAAAAAAAAGGTGTTACATTCAGCTTGAGGCCTGAGACAAGAAGTTGTGTATTGAACAGTACATGGAAGGTTTATAAGTGTAGCAAAGTAAATTAATTTAAGTTTAATTTTATTTTGTCATTACCAGAATGACCTGCTCTTCAGTTACTTATTGTAATATTATACAGCACTATTAGAAAAATCTTTGTTCTTAGTGTCTCTTAGTGACCGCCATAGCATGTTTACTTCAGCATAATTACTGGTAACTTGATGAGCAGTGTTAACAGTGCACAGGATACTTGATATACAAGGTTGGAGACAAAGATTCCCATCATGCACGAGCCCTTTGTTACTGGATGGTTTGGGCCATCTAGTGGTAAAACGCTGAACTCTGCATATTCAGAGGATGAAGTTGACCATTGAGGAGTGTTATGTTTATTGCTAAGGTTAATGTTGGAATTCACTTACATGTAATTGTCTAATTAGTCATAATTGACCCCTTTATAATTGTGTCCTTAATGAAAACCAGCAAAAAAGAATATATAAATTGAACAACATATAAAAGTTTTGAATTTGTATATAAACACACTCGGTAAACTTTTACAAATTTTTAAACATATTTTTAAAATTATTTTCATCCTGACAATTAATATTTGATGCAGGAAAGAAAAACAGCACTGTGCCTTGTGTGACGTCTACACTACATGGTAAGAAGTTTGTGCACACGTGACCATTACACCTACATGAACATCCCATTTGCTGTTATAATAACCTCCACTCTTCTGGGAAGGCTTTTCACTAGATTTTGGAGCGTGGCTGTGGGAATTTGCCCATTCAGCCACATGAGCATTAGTGAGGTCAGGCACTGATGTTGGGTGAGGAGGCCTGGGATGCAGTCAGCATTCCAGTTTATCAGAAAGGTGTTCAGTGTGGTTGAGGTCAGGGCTCTGTGCAGGCCACTTGAGTTCTTCCACTCCAATGCTGGTAAACCATGTTTTCATGGAGCTTGCTTTGTGTACAGTATTGTCATGCTGGAACATGTTTGGACCCCTTAATTTTAGTGGGGGGAAATTGTAATTCTGCAGAGTACAAAGACATCCTAGACAGTTGTATGCTTGCAACTTTGTGGCAACAGTTTGGGGAAGAACCACATATGGGTGTGATGCTCATATAGTGGCCATATAGTGTACTACTTGGTAGTGCTGGGATTTGAACTCAACCTTCTGATCAGTAGTCCAACATCTTAACTACTACACTACCATTGGTTACTGTCTGTGTAGAGCTTCTAAGGTTTCCTCCCACCTCCCAAAAACATGTTAGTTGGTAGCTTATTGGCTAACATACAGTATCTCACAAAAGTGAGCACACCTCTCACATTTTTGTAAATATTTTATTATATCTTTCCATGGGACAACTCTGACGAAATGACACTTTGCTACAATGTAAAGTAGTGAGTGTACAGCTTGTATAACAGTGTAAATTTGCTGTCCCCTCAAAATAACTCAACACACAGCCATTAATGTCTAAACCGCTGGCAACAAATGTGAGTACACCCCTAAGTGAAAATGTCCAAATTGGGCCCAATTAGCCATTTTCCCTCCCTGGTGTCATGTGACCCGTTAGTGTTACAAGGTCTCAGGTGTGAATGGGGAGCAGGTGTGTTAAGTTTGGTGTTATCGCTCTCACACTCTCTCATACTGGTCACTGGAAATTCAACATGGCACCTCATGGCAAAGAACTCTCTGAGGATCTGAAAAAAAGAATTGGTGCTCTACATAAAGATGGCCTAGGCTATAAGAAGATTGCCAACACCTTGAAACTGAGCTACAGCACGGTGGCCAAGACCATACAGCGGTTTAACAGGACAGGTTCCACTCAGAACAGGCCTCGCCATGGTCGACCAAAGAAGTTGAGTGCACGTGCTCAGCATCATATCCAGAGGTTGGCTTTGCAGAATAGACGTATGAGTGCTGCCAGCATTGCTGCAGAGGTTGAAGGGGTGGGGGGGTCAGCCTGTCAGTGCTCAGACCATACGCCGCACACTGCATCAAATTGGTCTGCATGGCTGTCGTCCCAGAAGGAAGCCTCTTCTAAAGATGATGCACAAGAAAGCCCGCAAACAGTTTGCTGAAGACAAGCAGACTAAGGACATGGATTACTGGAACCATGTCCTGTGGTCTGATGAGACCAAGATAAACTTATTTGGTTCAGATGGTGTCAAGCGTGTGTGGCGGCAACCAGGTGAGGAGTACAAAGACAAGTGTGTCTTGCCTACAATCAAGCATGGTGGTGGGAGTGTCATAATCAGGGGCTGGATGAGTGCTGCCGGCACTGGGGAGTGTACTGTGACATGTACTGTGACATACTGAAGCAGAGCATGATCCCCTCCCTTCGGAAACTGGGCCGCAGGGCAGTATTCGAACATGATAACGACCCGAAACACACCTCCAAGACGACCACTGCCTTGCTAAAGAAGCTGAGGGTAAAGGTGATGGACTGTCCAAGCAGACCTAAACCCTATTGAGCATCTGTGGGGCATCCTCAAACGGAAGGTGGAGGAGCGCAAGGTCTCTAACATCCACCAGCTCTGTGATGTCGTCATGGAGGAGTGGAAGAGGACTCCAGTGGCAACCTGTGAAGCTCTGGTGAACTCCATGCCCAACAGGGTTAAGGCAGTGCTGGAAAATAATGGTGGCCACACAAAATATTGACACTTTGGGCCCAATTTGGACATTTTCACTTAGGTGTGTACTCACGTTTGTTGCCAGTGGTTTAGACATTAATGGCTGTGTGCTGAGCTATTTTGAGGGGAGAGCAAATTTACACTGTTATACAAGCTGTACACTCACTACTTTACATTGTAGCAAAGTCTCAGTGTTGTCCCATGAAAAGATATAATAGAATATTTACAAAAATGTGAGGGGTGTACTCACTTATGTGAGATACTGTATATTACCCCTGGGTGTGTGTGAGTGTGTGAATGTATGTGTGCATGGTGCACTGCAATGAACTGGCGTCCCATCCAGGGTGCATTTCTGCCTTACTCCCAGTGTTTCCGGGAAAGACTCAAGATACACCATAACCCTGACCAGGATAAAGGGCTTCCTGAAACTGAGTGCGTGGGTATATACACCCAGGATAGATTCCTAGTCCATCGCAGGGCACCATGCGCACACACATTTACACCTAGGGGGCAATTTAGTGTAGCCAATACACCTACCAGCATGTTTTCCAGATGTGAGAGGAAACCGGATTAGCCCAGCTGAACCCATGTAGACACTGAAAGACCATGCAAACCTCAACACAAACAGTAAACTCAGGATCGACCCGTGGAATCTAGGGGTGTGAGGTGGCAGTCCACTTTATATAGGATCTAAAAGTATTACCATTTCAGATTACTCTATAACTATATCAATATATGGTTACACCCCTCTTTCAGACAGAAATACACTTTAAAATTGTAGAAAAACGGCACTACAATAGTAAAATATATCTAACTATTAGGCTTTGTAATAACTTACTATACTTATTAACTTATTACACAGAAAGGTTTCAGCCTCTAAGTGATCTGGCTACTCATGCCTTCACTCAGAATCCAATTACAATCCAATTACAAACCTGGACAAACCTCAACGTAGGGGAAATCAGTGAAATTTCACAACTCAAGGAGTAACATGACATTGTGTATTCTTTAAGCATAATGTAATTCTCTCTATATCCTGTGAAGCAAACATGACTAGCATTTTCCCGCTGAAAGCTGCAGGAGTGTAAATGGAATAGGAATGTTATTTACTAACCCCAGCCCCCGTGTATTAGAGAAATGGTTGGTTCCAGTGCCTAGGTGAGTGCAGTGGGTCCACAGGATTGGCTGTTCTGTGTGAGCCCATTGTTTTGGTGGGGATTTTTGGGAACAGAGTAATCCAGTAAAGGGCAGTAACTTCTTTAAAGCACTTCTCTATGTACATTGAAACCAGCTTGTTTGGAAGAACTGATTGACTTATTCAACTGAGCAGGTATTTCATCACATTGACTGCATGCTTGATGTAATAGTAATGTCTTGGGGGAAAAGTATCTTTTACAGTGATAGGCAAACATAATATATCTGTGCATTACTTTTAAATGTACTTTTAAATGTTAGGATATATTTTTGCATATGAGAAGTGGACAACCTTTCAGTTTGAGGTTGTTTAAGGTTACTTAATGCATAGGATATGACATGACATAGTCAAAATACAGTAAATTTAAGGGTTATTAATTAATATCATTGCAGTGATGGCACTGTGTATTAACTGTCAAATGATATTCATAGCATATGGACAACACCGAAAAGAAAATGACTGTGTATGTAAACACCTCAAGGAGCACCCAGTTTTGGAAACCTTAACTGTATCATACACTACTAGCTAAAATTATACATCTGTAATAGTCTAGTACATAACATTTACTGTAAATGAGCCATCATGTTTTTGTTCCTCTCGAGCTGTCCTTAGGTGCTCTGGCACCTGTCACATCACGAGAGCAGTAGTCCTCACAGGATTTAAGATGCCGCCACATTCAGGCATTGCAATAGAGTGCTGCAAACTTTTCCCCCACCATTTTAAGTAGAACAGTCTTGATAATGCCCTGTATGTTATCTAAGAAATCGTCATGACTTACTGAGAGATTTTGTTTGAACTAACACATTTGCATTTTTCTCTGCTAATGGACCATGTGTTGTTTAACCTCCATAACCTGTGTAAAAAAAAAGACACAATATAAAGGAGACTGTGTCCTACACACTTTCAACCAAACCTCAGAGGGACACGACCTTAGAAACATTCTTTCTATTCTTGCTTGTCTACTCTTTATGCATCACTTTTATCCCCATATATCCTTGGGGTAGGCAGACCTGTGCTAATCTGCTACTTTGGGTGATGACTCAGTCCTTGCATACACTCCTCCACAGTCCCAGGTAAACATTGTGATCCTAAAGTTTGCCAGAATGAAGTTTGGGCCTTCAGCAATTCAGATATCCCGGGCTAGTTTCTCCAAAATGATTATATGGATGACTTAAACATTGATACCAGGGAAATGTGATTAACTACAACTTGGTGAACAGACAGTGATGGCCGCTCGTGATATTAGATGGATTCAGCAACTATTGCACACACAGAAAAGATACACTTTCATTCAAACCAAACCAAAATGCTGAAGGTATGGTTCTGTCATATGTCATTTGTACTTTTATTGGACAATCTTCAGCTTTCTACTAGGTGTTTTGGGGAAAAAAAGAAAACAATAGTGTAAATAATCCACCTTGTTCTCGATCATTACACATTCGACTGTATTTCACATGCAGTTTCTCAATAATTGCTGATGTGTTGTTACAGATGTTTCAGTGATGCCAGCTGTTAAATATCAGCCCAAATGCAGATCAACACTAGGGGGTGTGTCACACTGTGTGATCACCTGACACGACTGACACTGATAGACTGCATGAATCTACAGTCTGGGCTAGAAAGAAATCAGCCCCAGCCTCACTTCTTCAGACCATTCTGTATAATATTCTATTCTACCATTCTGTGTAATATTGAAAAATAATCAGTTTTATGCCATTTGTTAGCATGTTCGCCTCACACCTCCAGGTTTGGGGGTTCGATTCCCGCCTCCGTCCTGTGTGTGCAGAGTTTGCATGTTCTCCCCGTGCTTCAGGGGTTTCCTCCTGTCCAGGTTTTCCCTTACCTTGTGCCCCGAGTCCCCTAGGATAGACTCCAGTCTTCAAACAATGGATGGATGGATGGATGGAAGACATTTGTTAACGTTCTAATGCGGAGGTCAAAAATGAAACCTGATGTCTTTTTATGATTGAAAGACATAGAGGCTTAGCCCCAATAGTCTGTTTATACCAGTATCCCCTGTGAATAGACCTTACATTTTCAGAAATTTTGCCATTAAAATAACATGAAAATATAAATCATTGCTTTATCACTATTATGCCTTAATTTAACTCTTGTTTATAAGCATGGGAACTGAGACTAATGAGCGGGTAAGATGAGCTTTTGAAAGTCACTTAGAGATACAAGTTAAAGGAAATATCTGATATTGAGAAGTAGGCATGTGATTTGCGGTCTGGCAGGATTTGATGTGCCCTCTCGCCAGTAAGCCGTGTTGTGATTATGCTAGCATTTTTTTGTCTGCTGTCTCTGTGGTTCTATTCAGCAATTTGTCCAGGCTTATGTCTGCTCTGTATCCCACACACAGGCTGCTGAGGCTACCACATAACTAAACAATGACATCTGAAGGGTTTTCCCAGACTGCAACACAAATTTGAAAGATGTGTCAGTGTATACCTGTGTAGGTAGCCTTCTATTTAACTCATTAATGACATTTTGTCACTTGTAACACTCTGAAGACCAACATGTGTAGCTCCACCATTGTTTATAAGCCATTAGCCAATCAGAGAAGCAGATTATAGCACTTATTATGACTGGACACCCTCTGTTGCTAGAGTTAAATCTCTAGCATAATCCTGCTATTGACCTGGACACACACACACACACACACACACACACACACACACACACACACACACACACACACACACCATCAATCGCCCACTCAAAGTTTGTGGATGGTATAGGGGTGTGATCCTCCTAGTATGGCGCTTTGCTTTGTTTGTGTGTGTGTGTGTGTGTGTGTGTGTGTGTGTGTGTGTGTGTGTGTGTGTGTGTGTGAGTGAGTGTGGGAGGCAGTGGGGGGTAGGGGTTGATTGTCTATTGGTCAGGCTACATTTGACTTGACACATTGTCCTGAGTGTTGGGAGTTGCTGGTGGGAATGCTTTAGGATTCTCAGCTCCAGAAGGTTCTGGTGTTCATGCGACTCTTTTAATCTTTTTACTTTCATCTTTATTTGCAGAACTGGAAAATGAAGGAATAAGAATATTTGTCATGCAGTAATTATTTGGTACGTGGGGTTTTTTGTAATTCATTAACAATCCATAGACTTTGGTCTCATTGTAGATACTCTGTATAATCATGTCTGTTGTTGTCCAGAGTTTCTGCTGTTAATGTAAATTTTAAATTACTTCATGTTTGGGATGTATTCTAATACATCAGAGCTGCATCAGAGAAATCAGGTCTTATAAAGGTCATGTGGCAGAAATATTGCCATTTTCCGAAAACTTTTAGGTGTGTAATTTTACCCCTTCTTTCCTTTACTTTTTTCATCTTTAACAATTTTTTTGACAGATTAACAGTTGTATTTGGCAGTCACCTAAAAACAAAACTAGCATAGAGTTCATTGTCTATATTATTGGAACGTACATTTGTCTATTAGATATTTGGTCCTGATTGAAAACTCTTTTGTGAAAAATCTTCACATGATCTGCTTTTCCAGTATTAGTTATTTTTATGCCAAAAGTGTTGGAATTAAAAATAATATTATCTTCTATTTAATACATACAGTCTATGGTGCAGAATGGCCATATGGTGGCTTGATCTGACACCTAGATATTTGGTGGCACTGTACTGGATAACTCATAGTTCATTTTGAAAACAGTTGTGAAGTTGAGAAAATGGTAGGCACCTGATTAATCCTTTTAATGTTTTTAAAAAAAATATTTTCCCATGGAACCAGCACTCAAGTGGCAAATAACAGTGCTTTTTGGATTCATGGCATGTGCTTGTGCTGGAACACCTGCAGACAAGGAGCTGTTCTTGTATAAGATTTTTTTTAGCCATTTAGGCCATCATGCATTTTTTGCTATGCTCTCAGTGCAAGCATTCTCACCACAAAGCTGAGATAATTACAGTGCTCTAGTACTACGAATGTCCTATTTTATATATCAATAAGGCATTCTGCCTTTCCGCACAATCACAAAACATGAAACAGGAAGTAATGTGACAAGATGAGCTGATCACGTTGCTCAGCACACAGTTCCAAGAGCTCATAGCTTTCACACCTGAAGTGGACTGTATCATGGTTTGGTGGAAGTTGGTTCTCTGGACTGCTCCCAGTCTTGAAAATAGCTTTTACACTTTGCCAAATATACCAGAAATCCTGGGGCAAATGGGGCAAATGGCCCAAAAACATTGACAATCAATGTTTCACTCTCCTTGTCTTTTGTCTTAGTTGATTTAATGAAGATTTTTAAATGAAAACAATGTCAGACAACTATGACCCCTTACCTTTATACAAATTTGTCTAAGAAAATGTTTCTTGCTCACACACTACATGTGTCAGCAGGGTAGTATTCTGAAAACAATTGTCTTGTGGAAAACACCTTAATTCCTGAGTGATTCAGTTTTATAACGTTATACTTCAACTATCATGTGGAGATGTTGAAATTTACACTTACATGAGCAGTTTCTCTTCCTCTATGCTGTACAAGAAGATTAAATGGTGGATATTGTAACACAAACAATGCCTGCAGAAAGTGACATACACGTCGCCAGAAGCTTTCTAACGAAGATTGTGCAAAGTTCTATGAGGTATTTTGTAATAATTGGCCCCTCCCCAGTTTTCCATGACTCCCAAGTTGCAAGAGCCTTTACTGTGTAGTTTAGCATCCTTCCATACTCCACCATCAACTATACTGCCATGTGATGCTGTTCATGGGCAAGCAAGGGATTACTCTGATTCCCAAGAAGCCATTTTTATTGGATTCCTTGAAACTAGTAATAATCTATGCAGTAGCATTTATATTATTTAATAAATTAATCTTTTTTTTCCCTTTTTAAAAAAAAATCCAAATAGACATTGCTGCATTGTGTTTGATTGATAATTCTGTCTAATAATGTGTCGTATTTCCTTCCTTATCTTGCATGCTTCTCAGGAAAAGTTGGGTCAAAGGGGATGTGTGTTGCAAGTCAGTAAAGATTTACAGTAATTGTCTTGTGTGATTAGGATGTTGTTTCACAGATATTTATATAAACTTTTAGACATGTATATACAGGTGATCAGGGAATCCTGCCTTCGTACTTTATTGGTAATGGGATTCATCTTGGTAGTCTCTAGGTACTGCCAGAGCATATTGTTGAGTGCAAAGTTTGCATCCCATTTGATTAGATGAAAAAAATAAACAAGGGAAGTCATACCTCCAGGTTTATCTAAACATAATTCAATGTTCATGCAATGGTGTTTCCTATTGAAAAACTGTTAGAAGTATCACAAGTATCTGCCTAAACATTACAGCAGTTGAATGAGAAATTTTCTTTATAAGCAAGCTCAAAAATACAATTTTTTTTATATCTTACAGTGGTGCTTGAAAGTTTGTGAACCCTTTAGAATTGTGTATATATATCTGCATAAATATAACCTAAAACATCATCAGATTTTCACACCTAAAAGTAAACAAGTCCTAAAAGTAAACAAAGAGAACCCAATTAAACAAATGCGACAAAAAATATTATACTTGATTATTTATTTATTGAGGAAAATGAGTGGCAAAAGTATGCGAACCTCTAGGATTAGCAGTTAATTTGAAGGTAAAATCAGTGATAATCAGGTGTGAGTGAGCGCCCTGTTTTATTTAAAGAACAGGGATCTATCAGAGTCTGATCTTAACAACACATGTTTGTGGAAGTGCATCATGGCATGAACAAAGGAGATTTCTGAGGACCTCAGAAAAAGAGTTATCGATGCTCATCAGGCTGGAAAAGTTTACAAAACCATCTCTAAAGAGTTTGGACTCCACCAATCCAGTCAGATTGTGTTCAAATGGAGGAAATTCAAGACCATTGCTACCCTCCCCAGGAGTGGTTGACCAACAGAGATCACTCCAAGAGCAAGACATGTAATAGTCTGTGAGGTCACAAAGGAACCCAGGATAACTTCTAAGTAACTAAAGGCCTCTCTCACATTGGCTAATGTTAATGTTCATAAGTCCACCATCAGGAGAACACTGAACAACAATGGTGCACATGGCGGGGTCGCAAGGAGAAAGCCACTGCTCTCCAAAAAGAACATTGCTGCCTCTCTGCAGTTTGCTAAAGATCACGTGGACAGAAGACTATTGGAAAAATGTTTTGTGGATAGAAGAGACAAAAGTAGAACTTTTGGTTTAAATGACAAGCATTATGTTTGGAGAAAGGAAAACACTGCATTCCAGCATAACAACCTTATCCCATCTGTGAAACATGGTGGTGGTAGTACCATGGTTTGGGCCTGTTTTGCTGCATCTGGGCCGGGACGGCTTGCCATCATTGATGGAACAATGAATTCTGAATTATACCAGCGAATTCTAAAAGAAAATGTCAGAACATCTGTTCATGAACTGAATCTCAAGAAAAAGTGGGGCATGCAGCAAGACAATGACCCCAAGCACACAAGTCATTATACCAAAGAATGGCTAAAGAAGAATAAAGTTAATGTTTTGGAATGTCCAAGTCAAAGTACTCACCTTAATCCAATAGAAATGTTGTAGAAGGACCTGAAGCAAGCCATTCATGTGAGGAAACCCACCAACATCCCAGAGTTGAAGCTGTTCTGTACTGAGGAATGGACAAAAATTCCTTCAAGCCGATGTGCAGGACTGATCAACAGTTACCAGAAACGTTTAGTAGCAGTTATTGCTGCACAAGGGGGTCATACCAGATGCTGAAAGCAAAGGTTCACATACTTTTGCCACTCACGTACAGTATATGTAATATTGGATCATTTTCTTCAATAAATAAGTGGCCAATTATAATATTTTTGTCTCATTTGTTTAACTGGGTTCTCTTTATCTACTTTTAGGACTTGTGTGAAAATCTGATGATGTTTTAGGTCATATTTCTGCAGAAATGTAGAAAATTCTAAAGCGTTCACAAACTTTCAAGCACCACTGTAAATAATACTTAAACAGGCTTAAAGTGTCAAGCAGTTTGTAACTAGTAGTCTAGTTAAATGTCAATGGGTTTAAAAAAAAACAAAAAAAAACATCTTTCACAAGACCTAAAACACAGAATCTTGATCTCTCATACAGCAAGAGAAGGGTATAAAAAGATATTAAAGTGTTTAGAGACACTGTTACTAACAGTAAAAGCCCATGGTTCATAAATGAGACAAACCAAACGAAATTCTTGGAGAAGAGAAAACATTATTTTGATTGTTTAATATTAATATCTTTAAACAGCATTTTTGACTTACTAGTGATAATGCAGAGCCATCTGTAATACTAAGTTCACCTATTGTCTTATTAGTTTCATCATTTCACAGCGAGGGTATGGAAACTTTTTCACTCAAATGTATCTTTTAAACCACTCTTGTCTGTTTACCCTTTAGGAAGAATGAACCTTCACGCAGACCTCACACTTGGCATTCTTCCAAAGTCTCTGAGAATTCCTCAGAAGTTCATGAGACTGAAGATACTGCTGTGCATGAACCTGTGTGGCA
This sequence comes from Cranoglanis bouderius, assembly GCA_023630585.1. Taxonomy (NCBI): domain Eukaryota; kingdom Metazoa; phylum Chordata; class Actinopteri; order Siluriformes; family Cranoglanididae; genus Cranoglanis; species Cranoglanis bouderius. The sequence continues at coordinate 7,750,632 of CM042567.1, read as the reverse complement.
GACAAAGCATGATACAGAGTGAGAAATTTCCATCAAAACCCCATTGTGTTGTGTTTCACTATGGCCCTTTTAATTTAAAAATGTATTGAATTGTCCATCTTAAAGTTGCAATACCTGTCTATTCTTTCAGTTCATCCTCAAATGACTTCATCAGCTGTTGGGGCCAGACAAATCTACAGCATGCATCATGCCAGTTCAGCTCAGTGGGCAACATGGAACTTCTAGAGTGGTCCTCCAACACGCATCACATTGGAGCAGACATTTTACCAACCACAAGAGGTGGTGATCAACATAACGCTGGATATAGAGCATTTTCCTCTAGCACACCTGAACAACATTTGTCAGAAAGTGCCGCCTCATCAGAGTGCATGTTTTATCAGGGCAGCCAAAGTGAACACCGCAGGTACCTACAGATTCCTGTGAGTAATGAAGGTTGTATCAGCCCTAAGATTGAGGACCAGGCTGGCTCCAGATTCTTCTCCTCTGGGAGGTTGAATATTAACCCTGTGTGGCATGTTCCAGAGAATTCTTCAGCAGCTTACTTGCCACCCCCACCAGCGCCACCTTTACGCAATGACAGTTTCACAGCAACTAAAGTTCATGAAAAGGGATTAGGAATCCCATACTCACATGGACCACTTGCACATTCTCATCAGAAATCCCATAGTAGAGTTACAGACAGGCAGGCTGATGACTACAATTTTAGTGAACAAGGACTCCAATCACAACATAGCTACAACCCACCATCTAAAAAAGATGTTCTCCAAGTCCGCCTATCAGCTGAGGACTACTGCCCAAACGAGTTGAATACCTCAAAGCTTTATTCCTTATCTAGTACTGATGTAAGACAAGGCCAGAACCCCTTTTCTTATCAGCCTCAGCATCACCGGCAGCATAGTGATGAGAGTCCCTTCTACCTTTATCCCAGGAACACGTTTGCACCTAAGATGCAGAGTGTTGGCATCTACTATCGCAGCCTGCAGAATCTTCCCACTAATGTGGGTTTCCAGAAGCAAACTGGAAGTGCCATGGGGTCTCTGTCTAGTGCAGCTCTTGACAACAGCTCTGGTGGAATAGCTAATTATCGCTACTATTGCATCACTTCTGAGGAGTCCACACAAGGGACCTCAGATGGAGTTGGAGAGCATAAATGGAGGCCAGAATCAGAGCCTATCCATGCTAGCAATGACAGGAACCTAGCAAACTATCAAAGAACCATAAAATTAAAGTACCCTCTAACTTCCCTGCAGGCATCTGAGAACAAAAGTTACAAGCACACAGTCAGTCCTCCAAAATTAGAAGCTCCATTTCCAGCAATAGTGAAGCCCAACTCTGGGAAAAAAGAGAAGGAAAATCAGTGGAGGAAGGATGGAGGAATTTCTGAGAACCACAGCAACAAAATAGTGAACCAACAGGCAGAGCAGAGATCTCTTTCCACCAGAGAACACAAAGATACCCAAAATGACCCTTGGGTTCCCAAGAATGGACATAAAATCTGCCCTCAGAAGACCCCATTGTTACATTCTTTAGCTCAGGAAAACAGGATTCTGGCTGACAGTACAATGATCACAACAAAAGGATGCACACTGCAAGAAAAACCTGATCCTATAAGTAGCAAGCAAGGAAGACGAAGTGACCGCTATGCCACTACTTTGCTCAATGAGATCCAAGAAAAGAGAGCCCAGCTTCAAAAGAGCCGGAGTGCTGCTACCCTAAATTGTCCTGGAGAATCTGAAGAGGACCTAGGGGTCTGGAAGTCTACAGAGACATCTACATCCTCTTCAGATGGATCTTTTACAAGCACCTACAAGGACCACCTGAAAGAGGCACAAGCCAGAGTTCTACAGGCCACGTCATTTAAAAGGAGAGATCTGGAGCTTCCTGGGAATGAAACATTTCAAGGTCAGTTAGGCACAAAATCAGATTCTACCAATGGCCATGTCTCCCGCATTGGAAGTCGAAAACGTTTCCCCCTGGACAAAAGGGTCCATTCTTTCTCAGAGCCTGACAAGATCAATGAAGTGGGCATAGAAGAAAAAGCCTCACAACAAGCAACTCTTGGCTCCTTTGTAGATAGATTTAAGTTCTTTGAAGGAGCTTCTAGACCAACATTCTCCAAACCCATCCCAAAGAAATCCCAACTCAACCCCAGTGAAAGCATCAGTGGAGGAAAAAATAGGTTTACTTTGCTTGTAGGTGAAAATGATAGAAAGTCTGCATCAAAACAGGAGTTCAGTAACACCACAGCTGAAGAGCAGCAGCGACTGGGCACTTTTGCAGAGTATGAGGCAACATGGAACTTGCAGAGGAAGTCAATAGGAGGAAGAACATCCAGCAGATATCACTCTGCAGAGAACATTTTAGATTCAGGGATAGAAGAAGGCAACAGCATGATGTGCATCCATGAAAGGTCCAGGTCCTCTCCTTCAGCAGACTTTCATGGGGAAGTAAGTTATTATTATTTTTTGCTTATTATTTTTTACCCAGTGAGCAATGCCTGAGCTGAGACATCAATGGAATCTGTTACTGGGTCTGTATTGGTCTACATTTTGTTGTTCCTGGTCTGTCTTGATTTAGTCGCCTTGATTTGGTATATAAGGTTGACATCTTGTATATTACTGTAATAGTCGTGTTTTCTATTTACGTCTTTTCTAAATCTTTGTTCCATTATTCTTATTATACAGGGCGTGCGTTCACATGGCGTGCTTTTATGCTTTAGTCTCAGATAGTGCAATTAAGTTGAGTTTCTTTTTGCATAATGAAATTTATCATTGCACTGCTGCCATTCTGGCTGATAATAAGATAATGATGATTGAATTACCGCTTAAACTGAAAAGCTGTTACAGTGTAGAAGGGTACAATTATTATAATAATAGAATACATTTTCGGTGATTATACTTTAGTTGTAATGGGCTCAATTCTGCACTTTTAGCAAACATGCACTGGTATTGGTAGGATATTAAATCCTTTATAGGTTGACTCTGAAGCTTTCCTCTCCAACACTGTAAATATTGGTTGTTGTTAGCTTGTTGCTTTCTTTGCTGTAAAGTAGTTTAGAAATCATGATCCACAATGCTATTTTGATAAAGGGCTCAATGTGTGTCAACTTATTGTTAACTGATGTTTCCTTCCTTTTCCCCCCCAGAAAATCAGTCTGTCAGCAGAGAAGCCTGTGGTAGTGTCTCATCCAGAGCACACACTAGATCTAGAGAAAATTCATAGTGAAAGGTTAGACTCTATCTTACCTGTCCAAAATCTGATTAAAGGTACCAAATAAATTGTAACAGTGCTAGGATTTCTGGCTTTCTAGCTACTATATCTCATTTAAGATTACTACAGCTCTGAAGAAACATGACCAAGGGACAAATGGTCTAAATGGTTAAATATAAATGTATCGGGAAACCTAGACTTTGTGACTGAAGGAAAGTCCAATTCTAGTGCAATATTTTAAATCCAGCTCTTGTAATGTTTAAGATTTAACTTCATTGAAATAAATGTTGTAAGTAAGCCATTCCAGTCAGCGGATTGACAGTCATTAACTGGTAGCTAACTTGAACAGGCAGTATCACTGCCTCAGGAGATATAAAGCAGCTAATTTGATTAGCATTATGGCCTCAGGAGATATAAAACAACATAGCTAGTCTAAGTTGGCAAGCTAGCCAGCAAAAAGCTAAATATTGAGCTAGAAGTGTGTTACTATTAAGTTAAATGTGCCCAGATGTATGTTATTCTAGCTTACATTAACTTACTGAGAGTGTATCACCCATTTACATTTACATAAATAGATTAAATTAAAATTATTAAATCAGTTGCCTGGTGTTGTATGTAGTCAAGCTAATATGACTAGGTATAAGCCAAAAATAGCCTCTTAGATTGCATTAATGGTTTTTCATTTTCTTTTGTTGTTTTAAAGTTGGACAAAGCAGAAAAAGCACTGGAAAAAAAGAGTCTAGTCCACGCTATAAAAGCCAGTCAGGTGATTAAGCATAAAAAATAATTTAGAAAATATATTGTTTCTCTGTATTTGCTCATCTTTGATGAATATGGGCACAACAATACAAATAATTATGAAGATGAATGTGAATACTAATACGAATACATTTATTGTCATGTTAAGTACAATGAGATTTAGTGTGCTGTTCTCCTTCAAGCTGCTACATATTAAAAAGAATATAAATATAAATTAAATTCAATAAATATATATAATACAGTTACAACAATAGTGTAATATATTGTATGCAATGTATTTGGATAATAATAATAATAATAATAATAATAATAATAATAATAATAATAATAATAATAATATAATACCAGCTTTCTATTGTTCAGTTATTCTTATAAAACATATTATTCAGGAACTACTATGAATTATTCAATAACTATAGCACAACTAATTTTAAAAAGTATGTGTTTGAGCACTAAGGATTAAAGGAGTGTTAATATCTACTCCTCTGTTCTGTGCTGCCATGGACACTGTAATGTAGATTCCAGGTTGAATAGCAGGCTAACAGGCTAGAGATGGTGGTAAGTGTGTCAGTTTAGCCAGCTGAAGCTGCTTGGATTACCAGCTATAGGAACTTTTTAGCTTCACCCAGACTGCACTGTAAACTGACTCCATTCTATAGAGAATGTAGACGAGGACTGATTTACAATGAAAGCCATAATCTCTTATTATTATAATACAAAAAAAAAAAAATCATGCTTGAGGTCTGAATAAGCATTTAGATCGGTACGTGTGTGTGTTTTCTGTCACAGTACATCTGAAAGGGGTCAGAATCAACTCAACATTTCTGACCCTCTGGAGTCCAGCAGAAGGAATGATCTGGAGCACAGAGACATTTCACAGCCTCTCCACTCCACCCACACCACAAAAGCATCTTGCCCACCATCTTCACATCCTCATCATCTCAGTTTTCAAGATTCAATATTCAAGCTTTCATCTAGCAATAAAGGCAGTGCAACACAAAAGCCTAGTGACCACAATGAGAATGAATCCACACAGCTAGAAACCACATCCTCATCCTCTCTGAGTGACTCCCAGCAGAAAGGCCCACATGCTGCTACAACACCACAGAGTGACTGGACGTGGCATAATGGACCACTCTCTGCTGTGGTGCCTTCAGCAACACCCAAATTCCCTTTCCCTCATTGTGGTAGTGAAGCGACTGCACCATCAAAATATGGGTATTCACAAGGGTCTTCAGTTTCACCCCAGAAGCTTACTGATGAACTCCTTGCCAGCATGCAGTATTCAGATATTCACAGGTGACCACTCAAAAGTTTAATTGTAAATCTCACAAATTTTACTCACTGCAGTTTAGTTTTGCTTTATTTTAAATGTTTAACTTTGTAACTTTTTTTCTACACTCATAGGTTCTTTGGGTAGTTAAGGGTTTTTAGCTTCCTAAAGGGGCTCTGCTTGGAATCCTCTCTAAAAGACAAACCTTGTAGTGTTCTAGACTTAGGCTTAAGAGTGTGGATTCTTGTTTTGTCTATTAAGTAGAGAAAAAAAACACTTCAGGGTATTCAGGGTATTCTATAAAAGGAGAATAATCAGTGGTGGAGTAGTGTGATGTGGCTTGATGCAAAATATAATAACTTGAACCACTGCAAAGTTGATTATTTTCTAATAACAGCATTTTCCAAAGTGGTTAATTCCTCTTATAACACAGCAATTTGATGACAGTTGTATTTTTTTTTTCATTTATTAATAAACAACACTGGTTATAGTTACACTGAATGTTGTGGAACATCCGTCAAACAAGTAAGTTCCTGTTATCACTTAACATTATAGCATTATAACATTTAATTACAACTGGCACTACTCTACACCACTGGAAAATTAATCAACACCTTCAGATCAGTCAGATTCAAGAGAAGCCTTGTGGAATAATATTACATGACATACTTAGTTAACTTAGTTATCTATGATGTGTTGCTATTTTGCAATAACAAGTTATCTGTCTCCCAATGTAGTAACCTGATGGAGAACACAACAGAGCCCAGCTCTGCCGTGAAAAACATTCCCATGAGGATTGTCCATGCAGAAGGCAGCTCTGATACAGAAACTAAGCATTATCTGGTTCCCAGTGAGTCACCTGGAGGCACTGATAAAGGGTTTACACACCAGCTAAACCTACCGTGCTCTCCAGAGCAGCCTCCTTCCCTTTTCCATGCCATGCAGTTGAGTTCTTCAGAGGTCCAGAAGATGGACAGCACAGAGACAGTGAGGCTGAGTGCAGCTCCCACTGGCCTCTCTGAGGAGGATGAGAAGAGAGAAGAACTAGCCAGAGACATCATGGGAATGGATAAGAGTCTGGTAGACATTTTGGATCAGAGTAAGATGAAGACCACTATGGACCTGATGGAAGGGATCTACCCTCAGGGAGAGCAGCTTCTAGAGGGTCTACAGCAAAGGAGAAAATCGGCTTCAAAGCAATCTCCCAAAACCACACAGGAGAAGTGAGTACATGTTGTGTTTGAGTATGAGTGAGGCAGTTTAGATTAGTGATGTTACACTCAACCTCCAGATGTCTGAAGGACTAGGGCTAATTCAACAGGGCTGCAGTATGCTAAATATTACACAGTTTGTGGATTCAGGTTTTGTTTCTGGATCAACACTGTCCTCTGCTGGTGTAATACTACATATTATTGAAACACTTCATATCTTTATATATAAAGTTATACTGTTGTTCCCCAAGGTTTTTTTGTACACGTCTATAGTGGTCAAGTTATATATAATCGTAATTATTAAATTGTATCACATATTTAAAAATGCCTGAATTTCATTGTTTATCTCAGTGTATTTCGATCTGTTCTTGAAATTTGAAAATAGTTTTTTGTTTTTCCACAAAAGACCCTTTATGTATCTGATTTGCAGAGCCAACGACAAAATGGCCGCCTCGGCCTCCCTAGCGACGAGCTCTTCATACTACAGCACATCAGCTCCCAAAGCTGAGCTCCTGATTAAGATGAAAGACATGCAAGAACAGATGAAGGAACAGGGCTCTGAAGATGAATTTGAGTATGATCTGTCAAATAAGAAGGTACAGCCATCTCACTCAAGCTTTTTAACACATAGTCATTATTTCATTAGTTTTTCTAAAAGAGTCTAAATTCCAGGCTAAGCAGTAGAAATTGGGATTGTCAGAATTTCAGTTCTGAACATATTAATCAAAACTGAAAAAGGAATAGTTTGATGAAATACAAATTTATGCAATTTTTCACCCAATTGTAGTCACTCAGCCAAGATAAGATCGGTTTTGGGTCCAATCTTTGCGCCTTTCAGGTTTATTTATACACATTTTTTTTTCATTAAATATACATGTTAGCTACACTACTCTTGTAGCTCCAGTGCAAAATTAGCCCTCACATTTATAGTAGACCTGAACTCATGTTCCTTTTGTCTGTCCCTGCAGCAGGAGCTGATTGATAGTCTGAGCAGGAAGTTGCAGATACTCTGTGAGGCCAGAGAGAGTCTTCTGGAGGACATGCAGGACAACAATACCCTGGGTGAAGAGGTGGAGGCCACCGTGCAGGCCATTTGCAAGCCCAATGAGCTGGACAAGTTCCGCATGTTTGTCGGAGACCTGGACAAAGTGGTCAGCCTGCTGCTCTCACTGTCAGGGAGACTGGCACGTGTGGAAAATGCACTTAATAACCTGGAAGAGGGTGTTTCAGCTGAGGAGAAGGTACGGCATCTTCAAAATGATACCGAATGCATTCTCTTACTGTTACTAGACAAATGGTATGAGAGGGTAGACTTTAGAGTGGTGAAGTTATCTAATCACACCTCTGTTTTTTGCTTTGGCCTAATGTCTCTCTATATAGCACACACTAACAGAAAAACGGAAGCTGCTGATTCGCCAGCATGAAGACGCCAAGGAGCTGAAGGAGAACCTGGACCGAAGGGAGCGCCTGGTCTTTGAAATCCTGGCCAGCTACTTGAGTGAGGACTGCCTCGCCGACTACCAGCACTTTGTGAAGATGAAGTCGGCCCTCATCATTGAGCAGAGAAAGCTTGAGGACCGGATTAAACTGGGAGAGGAGCAACTTAAGTGTCTGAAGGACAGCCTGCCTCTGGAGCAGAGACTGGGCTACTGAACGTAATTTAATATAATTTAAACTGAGATGTGACAGATTGGCATCTTCAGCACTGTGGCACCTTGACCTTTCTGTAATTAAGTAGTCTGAGAGGAAGTTACTTAGTGAATGGATATTCTATACAATGTATTCAATCTGGCAGATTAAGCTGAGTTGTTAATGTGTTTTTTTTTAAATATATATATATAAATGAGAATCTTTTTCTTGTACTGAGGTAATGCATTATGAATTATTGCTCTGGATTGTTGTGTGTCTTTGCTCTGTTTAAAGGAATAAGTCAGCAGTTTTAGAGCTAATATCTTTTTGCTGCATTTATAACGTGTGAGTGATCACCACAGATTATACTTTTGGAACCCTGTACTGAGAATAGAAAGGACACTTACTTATAATCAATGTCTGAGTCAAGAAGCTGAATTCTGTCAGCAAATCATTAAAATGTGTGACTGTATTACAAATTCAATACTACTACCTGTTACACTCAAACAATAAAATTCTTAGGATGAGAGACATATGAGAAAAAGTCTTGCAAAAGCTATTCTTATGGAGTTTTGTCCAACACTATAGCAATGTAATAATAGATCATTCCTGTTACCTGTGGTTTTGCTACGGTTACAAATTCCTTTGAAGAATTCCTGAAAGCCTTCTACAACTACTTATTCATTCATCTTCATGGATCTGGAGCCTATCAGGCTCCCAGCAGATGTATTCCTAGCAGGAATACATCCTCGATGGGACGCCAATCCCATGCCTACAAAAATACAGTAGGTATAGAAAAGAATCACCCCCCTTTAAAATAATCACATTTTGTTGCTTTTCAGCCTGAAATGAAGACAGACACAGTTTGTGTTTTATCCAGCTGTATTTACTCAGTGCAACTTACAACATCCAAGTGAAAGATATAACACCAACATGTCAGAAAAAACTAAAAAACCAGAATCACTGAGTTGGAAAAAGGATCATCACCTCCTAAAAATGACTTAAACTCAATAAGGTGTAGCTAATCACCTCAATGGCACACAAAGCCATTTGACTTTCAACTGTGATCAGCTGTGGTCATTTTGATTAGCTCAGCATGAAAAGAGCTTTTCTGGAGCATTTTATAGTGCAACTGAAGCAAACAGTCAACTATGGGTGGCAAAGCACTGTCAAAAGATCTCCGGGATAAAATTGTGGACAGGCACAAGTCAGGAGATGGATACAAAAAAAAAATTCAAAGGCTTTATCAAAGCTTAGAAGCACAGTGAAGTCTATTATTAAGAAGTGGAAGGTATTTGGTACAACACAGGCCCTCCCTGTATCAGGACATCACTCCAAACTGGATGAAAGAGCCAGGAGGAAACTGGTCAGAGAGGCTACCAAGAGGCCTACAGCAACTCTGAAGCAGTTGCAGGAATTTATGCCAAAGAGTGGTCATTGTGTGCATGTGACAACAATATCACAAATTCTCCACAAATGTGGCTTGTATGGGAGGGTTGCAAGAAAAAAGCCACCCACGACTGAGCTGTGCCAAAACACACCTTGAAGATTCTGAGGCCACATGGGAAAAAAAAGGTGAAAAAGGTGTTATGGTCAGATGAGACTAAAATTGAATTATTTGGCCTCAACACCAAATGATATGTCTGGCGGAAATCCAATAAAGCTCACCATACAAATAACACCATTCCTACAGTAAATCATGGAGGTGGTAATATCCTGTTATGGGGGTGTTTCTCTGCAGCAGGGACTGGAGCACTTGTCAGGATAGAAGGAAAATGGATGGGGCAAATACCATCAAATTCTTGAGGAAAATCTGCTGCCCTCTGTCAGAAAGTTGTCAATGGGAAGAAGTTTTACCTTCCAACATGACAATGACCCAAAGCACACAGCATAACTGACCACACAGTGGCTGAAGGAGAAAAAGGTGAATGTCCTTGCATGGCCTAGTCAGAGCCCAGATTTAAACCCCATTGAAAATCTGTGGAATGACTTGAAGACTGCAGTCCACAAACGGTCACCATCAAATTTAACTGATCTTGAGCAGTTCTACAAAGAAGAGTGTGCAAATATTGCAAAGTCTAGATGTGCAAAGTTAGAAGAGACATATCCCAACAGACTAAAGGCTGTAATTAAAAAAGTAAGGCAAATTAAAGCAAGGGGGCGATCCTTTTTCCAACTCAGTGATTCTGTTTTTTTTTTGTTTTTGTTTTTTTCTGACTTGTTGGTGTTATATCTTTCACTTGGATGTTATAAGTTGCACTGAGTAAATACAGCTGGATAAAACAAAAACTGTGTCCGTCTTCATTTCAGGCTGATAAGCAACAAAATGTGATTATTTTAAAGGGGGCGATTCTTTTCTATACCCACTGCACATGTTTCACAGAAATGTTTATTGGTCCAGTAACAGCAAGAACTGTATATAAATGTCCATTATAAGAAATAATGTAAAGGGAAATGTGCTGAAACTGTCCATGGTCATAACATAGAACCAGACGGATACAGATAAAGTTCAGGTTGATAAAAATTTGAAACCTCATGTCTGAGAGTGTGCATACTTGATCTCAAATGGATTACTGTCTAAAATTATGTGGCTTTTTTGCACTTATCCTACCTTAGCTGGTACATTTATGAGCTATTCTTTTTTATTTATTTATTTTTTGTTAGAGAATGACCTGAATGAAGTGATAAAGCTTCACTTTAGTAATGTTCTATATTGTACTCACAAGTGTATTATGTTGTTTATAAATTAAGACGTATTATATTACAGCATATAAACAATTTGAATGTGATATACACTTACTGGCCACTTTAGTATGAACACTTGTATAACTTATAAATTCATGTGCAATTATCCATTCAGCTAGTCATGTGGCAGCAGTGTAATACTTGAAATTACACATAAAACATCAGAATGGGGAAAAATGTGATCTCGGTGACTTTGACTGCAGTATGGTTGTTGGTGCCAGACAGGCTGGTTTGAGTATTTAGAAATTGTCTCTATCTATTTATAATATACAGTACTGTGCAAAAGTTTTAGGCACATGCAAAGAAATGCTGTAGAGCAAAGATGCCTTCAAAATAATGAAATTAAATGTTTCTACATTAAAAAAATAAATAAATAAAATACAGTGAAGAGCAGTAAACGGTAGTAAATGAAACAAAGTCAATATTTGGTGTGACAAAAAAAAATAAAAATTAAAATTAAATTAGTAGTCTCTGGTACAATTTGTGCAGTTTTATAAGGAAATGAGCTGGTAAGTTTTATTGAGCATCTTGCAGAACCAGCCACAGTTCTTCTGGAGACTTTGACTTTTGCACTTGCTTCTTATTTTTGCAGCAAAACCCAGCAGCCTTCATTGTGTTTTTTTGTGTGAAAAGTGGTCTCTTATGTAATATGCTGCTTTCTTTAATGACATACAAATATTTTTCTGTAACATTTCATTTTGTGCTAGAAAACTAATGTTTGGGAATCTAAAATGTTTTTGTATTGACTTGATAATGTAGAAGTCATAAAATAAAAAATATATAACAAAGTTTGTACTAAAAATAAAAATAGAGTGCCTAAAACTTTGGCACAGTACTGTGTGTGTATATATATATATATATATATATATATATATATATATATATATATATATATATATATATATATATATATATATATATATATATATTAAAATGACAACTATGAGCAGACAGAGCATGAACTGGTGTATTATTAAAATTCCAGCAGTAAATGGTTGATGAAGTATAATTTCAGCTTGTCTTTGTATTTTTCTTACAAAGTTAGGCCATGTAGGCTTCCTAAAAATGCCACACCTTCTAAGCAACTAATCTTTGTGTGACTTTTCTCATACATTCTGTCACAATTACTGGCATCTTGCCCCATTTTATGTTCATTGCGCCATAATGTTCATTGCTTTGATGGTAGAAATGTAATCATTTTGTCCTATCTCCCAGGATTTTATTGTACCATTTCACCCAGCTTTACAATGTCCGACCTTAACAATATCTGTGACGTAGGTGTTGTGATGGTTTTATTGAGGACGTAATGCCCCAGCATCTGGGAGGTCTGTGTATGAGCAGTTAATAATTGACATCCAGTTCTTTCTATATTTACTCTCAATGGTCGCGAGGAGGAAGTGAGGCTTTTACTGAGTTTCAGGTGCAGTGTTAAGCATTCTCATCAGTTTAAACATTGATATTGGACTGCTTAAGGTGAGGAGAGCTTTAAAAAGCCATTCTTCCCATCGTCTAGATTTTCTGAATGGATTTTTGTTTAGTTGTTTTATATTTGAGGCATAATGAGAGATAAGTGTCTGACTGATTTTACATCATTTTGGATTACAGTATTTTAAGGTTTTACAGTAAAATTAAAATAGGCAATTTAGACATAAAAGTAATCAAGTATTCAAATCCAAAGAAGTATTTTGATTACTTTTGGTCAATTTGCTAGTTAAGTTTTGTAATCTGGGTAGTTAAATTAGCTAGTTATTTACATTTGATAAATTGGCTTGTTAAGTTAGTGAGCTAGTGATGTTTTGTAAATTATATGTAGACACTTTTTGGTTTTCACTCATGTAGACTTTTGCCTCCATACATCTAAGCAAGATTTTGTACAGTATGGGTTCCTAATACTTTTTCCACCTCTGTCTGTAATTAGTTGTATTTTTGTTTCTTGTTGAGATTTTCTGAGTGGATTTTCTCAGATTTTATGCATAATTATGGAAAAATGTCCATCAGACAGACTGATTATTCATCTGTTTGTATCTTGAGACCATTTTACCATTTATACGTAAATTAAAATTTGGGGCATAAAAGAAATTTAAAGGTATTGTAAGGCTTTTATGCCTATAAAGCCACTATATAAAGGTTTGTCATTAGTAGTAATCATTTGTTTTCCTTGTACACTCACAAATAAACTCTGTTGTTGTGACGTATGATCAGCAGATATGGCTGAGGTGCAATAGAGATGTTGATTTCAATAAATAGAACAGTTCAGTTTTTCAATTGTTTGTCTGGTGATTGCTGATATGATGTACTGTAAACTGGATTTTTGAAATTAAAAAGCTGGTTTAACACTACATTTTGGGTGAAAACTAAAAATTGCTTTGTCATCCTTTATTGCTTTATAGAATCAGTAATGTGAACTGTAAATGGACTTTTGCTTGGCACAATATCAGTTCTGTGGAGATTTTTTTGTTGTTGATGTATTTCTTCTCCTGTGTGTTTACTTCCCTAAGCTCAGTTTGTTCCTGCTAATTTAACTGCCTACATCTCTCTCTGTCTCTCTCTCTCTCTTTCTCTCACTCACTCTCTCATTCTCCTTCTCCCTCTTCCTCAGGGACGCCGCTGGTGTGTTTGTCAGGTTTCTTGGAGACAGGACGAGAGAGACCGGCAAAAAACGAGGACCTGCACAGAGAGCTCAGTCCATTTCATATAAATCAATTCAAGCTCACACTATTACACAGATACCAGGCAGTTAAGAAGAGTGTATGCTTTACCCGACAATGGAAGAAGGTAAAATGGCGTACACTGGACACTAAAAGCTAGTGTATCATGCCATATCTGGCCCACACTGCCCATGCCCAGTTTGTGGGATTCTGGGTGGGTGCGGTTGGCTGGATCCTCACCATTGTAGCCATCGGCTTGGTGGAGTGGAGGGTGTGGGAGGTATCTGACCTGTCCGTCATCACCTCTGGTCTGGCCTGGGTGGGCATCTGGAAGGTATGCTTTTTCAGCAATGTTCTTGTCACGTCTGAGTACAAGGTCATGTACTGCCAGCGGATGCAACTGACAGACGATTACATGCCTAATGAGATTGCCACTGCTCAGGCGCTCATGCTACTTGCCTTCATCTTGGGATTTTTTGGTAATTCCAGTGTCATTTATGGACTCAGGAACATCTACTTTGGACTTGACGAGACCAGATCTATCACACTGGCTTTTTCCTTTGGTGGGGGACTTTTGTTACTTGCTGGTGTGACCTCATTTATTCCTCTTTTCTGGAACTTAAGTGCTGTGGTGACTAACCAGACCATCAACTTTCCACCTAACTTCAACATGCCCACAGCTCCTGATGATCAGTATGTTGGTCCAGGTATCGCTGTTGGAATTTTTGCATCCATCTTGGTGGTGTTGAGTGGAACAGTGTTCCTGTCCTACAAGCTTCCAGAAGGACTGAGCTCCAAAATCAGACCTTCAAGGACAAAGGAGAACCACTGTGGACTGCGTGAAACTGGGATGGCAGTGCATGTAAAATCAGGACAAATGGCTGAGCAAGACAGAAAGAACTGCCTAGGTACTGACAACCTGGCCTTCCAGTCCCAGAAGGATGGGTGATTTTGGGTTTTGATTTTTAAATCATAAACTCATGCTACGAATGTTTTGTAATATGAGCGTGCATTGAAATGCTAGTGTTTTTGAAGGGAGGATGGGTCAGAGTGTTTACAAGACAAACAATATTAGTGCAATTAAACTGTGTGTCCTTTGGGTAGGACAGTAATTGGGAAGTTATTCATAAACATCCGAGTCTCTTTGGATTTGACACTTGATGCCATTGCAACCAACTCACACAGATACACAATCAAAGGTAATAATGTCTAATGTGAACTATATTCTTGAATGTATTCTTGCACCTTGGTGTTAGATGTACATTGGGAATGATATATTTTCATGTGTATGTATATTATTTTTGGCTTATTTAAAATTTACACCAGTGTCACACTGGTAGTGTTTGTGATTTTTTGTTTAATGAAAGTGAAAGAGCAAATGTAAATGATGACGAGATGAAAGAAAACCTTGTGTTACTGTAAATGTGACTTTATGTGTAATTCTGTACAGAGTTATACTACAGCACTTTTGAATACACTTTTGAATACTTGATTCTGATTGGTCAGAAGGTTTATTTTTAAGGCTTAAATTATTAAGATTAATTTTCCATAACAGCATGGCTCTTTGGAAGGAGTCTCCCATGACAGCGCTGTATAAAAATCAGAGGTAAACCTTAGGTAACTTTAGGTTTTCTGATATGGAAAAGTCTTCAGGATGGAGGGCTTTGCACTTGACAAGGTGCATTTTTAGCTTTGTTAACTTCAAGAAAGAAAAAAGGAGTGACCGGTGAGTGATAACGTGTTTTATGAATGTTCCACAACATTCAATCTAACTATAAATGAATAATATGTATGTTCTTTCATATCATAAAAAGTTACAAAATTGCTTTGGTATAAGAGGAATAAACACTCAAGGATGTGCTGCTATTGGAAAATTGTGTTTTATTCCTTACTTAGCATAGTTCCTTTTGTTCAGAGACATTGCCCTGGGACTAACTGATGTAACAGCTGACTGTGTATTCTGGTTATAACTATGTGAATTATGTTTAATGAGGCCTTTAATGAGGTTCGGATCCACAAAAGTATTTACAGATAAAAAAAAAGATCCAGTAACTTTGACAGGAACTGAGATAGGATTTGAGTCATTGAATTTTTATGAGTCATGCTCCAAGCCTGATGGTGGATTATTTTCTTTATCTTCTTATAATGATCTCCCACTTTATCCACTTAATCCCAGGACATTTTCTTTTTTGTTTCACTGTTGTTACTACAACATTAATACACTTAATGTCACAATATGCTTTAGAATGAATGACTGAATATTTAAGGGGTTCAAATTGTTATCAAATTTTTGTCCCTTTCTTTTTACTACATGTTATTTGCTGAGCAGGATGTTGGACAGGTGGAGGGTTTATGGTACTTTTATGTGCATTTAAGTAGCGTAACTAAAGAAGTTGGCTTAAAATATGGCACTTACAAATAAAGGTGTAGAGAATGAGGCATACTGGCATGAAACCATGTTAAAAAGAAAATAAGTAAGGAATAAAACATGACAGTGCTTGCTGTTATAGGAAATTAATCAATCAAATAATGTGAAGCAGAGTTGCTATTACTAACCCAAAGTTGATTAGTTTCCATTAACAGCACGTCCTTAAGTTTTTTTTTATTGCTTTGATACCACAGCAAACTTCCAATACTAGTAATTTATTTATTAAACAATGACAGATCATAATGATCTTTTATAGTTACATTTAATGTTGTGGAATGTCCAAGAATTAAGTTAGTTCCTGCTATCACTTATGTTATAGCAGCTATAAAACAATCACACCCTCACCAACCTATTTTTCTCTCTCTCTCTTGAAGTTAATAGGACAAAAAACAATGTAGCTTGTCATATTACATCAAAAACCGTATCCTTAAGACTTTTATATACAGTATATGAAAATATGTAAACATAATGTGAACTGGATTGGTGGAGGGATACAGAGAAAATGGTACAGAACACTGGGGGTGTGATCCCTTGTGAAAAATGAAACCTACAGCACAAAATGAATACCTAAAGCCTGTATTTGTGACAGGTGTGTCTAATTACATTGTAAGCTGGAGATTACTGCTTTCTGGGATGTAGGGTTTGGCCTACATTTGAGAGCTCTTTATCCATGTAATAAGGTTGCCAGTCCCTGATTCACATGTTATAAGTGTGGGCTCTGGAGTCCATGACCCCTCTGGCCCCCTGCTCATGTGAACCACAGTGGAGGATGGCAGCAGCAGGGCACATGAGCCTGGTTATTAGCCTGGAAGTACAGCATGTGCCAACCTGGCTGTGTGTGTGCTCAGCACTGCGTATGGGCTGATGCTGGCAGAACAAAAGGCCTTTCTCAGCAGTCTGACTGGCCTGACAAGGCAGGGGCAGGAGTCAAGACCTGTGATTTCTGCACAGCACAGGGCAATTCATGATGATGAGATCTAAGTAATGACAAGTGTGGTATGTATTCAAATTATACACTATGAAAACCCCAGACTCTGATACATAAAAGTTACAGGAGGATAAATATTACCTTTATAGGATTGCAGAATTGTCTGATGGGATATACTACCTTTTGATATTTCAGTTGTTCTTTTAATGTACTTTTAGTATTAGCCATGTACACTCACCAGGAACTTGAATAGGAACACCAGTACCACTGCTCATTCTTTTGCTCATTTGTCTGCTCATTTGTCTAAGCAATCAGTCATTTACATTTACATATATGGCATTTGGCAGGCATTCTTATCAGAGTGACTTACAGAAGTGCTTTGTAGTCTCTATCAAAAACACATCCCCATGCAAGAGTATCATCCATCCATCAATCTAAAAACGCTGCTGAGGAGAATAGTACAGTATGAAAAAAACAACAAAATGCTAATTTAAGTGCTTGACCATGTGGTATCATGCACCAGCAGTGCAAGGTCAAGAGCTTCACTAACCGTGCTAAGCAGAAAAGCATCTCAGATCACACAACACATCACACATTCAGGTGAATAGGCTATAACAGCAGAAGACCACATCGGGTTCCACTCCTGTCAACCAAAAGCAGGAAGTTGAGACAGTTGAAGATTGGAAAAACACCAGGCTACGTTTTTCTAATCTTCAACTGTAAAGTTTAGGGTGAGCCCACTGCTGCCTCAGAGTTCTGTTCTTGGCTGAAAGTGGATCCCAGTGTAGTCTTCTGTTGTTGTAGCACATCTGCCTCAAGGTTTGTTGTGCATTCTAAGATGCTTTCCTGTGTAGTTGTAAAGAGTGGTTATTTGAGTTATCATAGCTTTCCTGTCAGCTCAGACCAATCTGGCCAGCTCAAACCAATTCTCATCTGACTTCTCTCTTCTTCCACTTGCAAAACTGCCACTCACTGGATGTTTTTCGTTTTTCACACCATTCTGTGTAAACTCTAGAGACTGCTGTGTGTGAAAATCCCAGGAGATCAGCAATTTCTGAAATACTCAAACCAACCCAAAAACCATACGATGGTCAAAGCCACTGTGGTCACATTTTTCCCCATTCTGATGTTTGATCTGAAAATTAAATGAAACTCTTGACCTGTATCTGCATGATTGTATGCATTGCACTGCTGCCACTCGATTGGCTGATTGGATAACTGCCCACATGAGCCAGTGTACAGGTGTACAAGACACAAATATCCCTAACAGAAGTTATGAAGTAATATTATAATTTCCATAGAGAAAGTTACACAGAGGGATTTATCTTCATCTCTTCTTCTTTTTGGAGATCAGAACCTGAAGCTGAATTTCGAAATCCATGTAGTTCATTTGCACAAAGGAAGTGGGCAGGAAATGGGCAGCTAGTGAGAGGACCATGTGCTTGTTGTGGTGGTGAAGAAACCTTTGTATGTCTAAAGATGGTAAGATTAGCATACAAAGATAAATAAGCCCATTGTGGAAGCCCAACAAAGAGAGCTTTACACACACACACACACACACACACACACACACACACACACACACACACACACACACACACACACACACACACACACACACACACACACACAGAGTGTGACAGTGGGACACTTCAAAGGAAGATGATAAACCACTGCCCAAGAAAAATGAAAAAGTTTTGAGAACTGCTGACAAAATGTAAATGTCTTGAGCCAGCTTGTGTAACTGTATCATCATTAAAGTGGTCATTAACTGTAGCTTAGTGTAGCAGTGCAGACAGGAGGATCAGGGAAGATTACACTCAACTGCTGCTTCCCAAAATCCTGCTGGGTCAGGTTTCATTTAAAGAAACAAGGTTTGTTGCATAGAAAATGAATCCATTATATGTCCATTAATACTCATTACAAATGTAATTAAAAAGTGTACGTAAAAACAGGCAACTTTATCTTTATTCCCCTGTATTAACTTTATTTGTCCAATCTAGTGTTCACCACAGACATCACCTGTAGCAGAACAAAGTTGGTTTTTACTTAATGAACAGAATTATAAATGAAGCTGTAGACATAATACATGGATATAACCTCACACGATATATACATCTAGTTTTATAAGATATATAAATTTGTATAAATAGAAATAAAAAAATCCAAATAAAGATTGCACCTGAAAAAAATCAAAGTCAGAACCATGTGATATGATATAAACAAAGTAGTAGAGTATATAAAGTAAAAGCACTAACTGTTAAAACATAAAATACATCATTTTCCAACCCTCTGTTTGAAGTATTTAAATCATTAATCATGTCCTTTACAGTAAATTGCTAAATGTGTTCTTTTGAAGATGCTACAATGTTGTTTTTTTTTTTTGTTTTGTTTTGTTTTTTGGGCTTGCTGTCTTTTATTCCACACATTTCATTATCAGGTTTTGGCATGACCTTTTGATAATAAGATTAGAATAAAAAAAAAAGAAAAAAACATTTCAGTTTTATCATCTGTTGGTAGGACATAGGAAAAACAACACAACGTCATACAAACTTCAAAATGTCATCGCATCCAAAAGTCTTTGGATCACATGTTGTATATCAAATTGTCTTTTTCATTACTGATACGCACGTTACAGTAGCAGTATAAAAACTTTCTCAGAAAGTTTATGCTGTATAACAATTGATTATATGTTTGGGGATTAATGCGGAATTACAAACATTAAAATCGAAACAGACTAAACTGTACATGTAATGTACAGTAACATGTACAGATGACAGAATCAGGAACATATGTATGTGCAAACACTGACGAGACCAAGCCCAAGCAAAATAAAGTGTGATGCAAAGCAGTTATATAACTCTCCTGCAAGCACAGCCACACAGTTACCTTGTGATTAAACATGCAGACAAAAAATAAAGATGATAGCCAGACCCGAATAATAAGTTTTAGGTGCGATGCAATTACAGAACACTGAATCTCATAGCTGAAACACTGACTTTGTGTTGATGGTGCAAACCCAGTGCGCTACATTAGTTTCCCTTAGTCTGTTTAAATCCACTTATCTAGCAAACTAGCTATATTATTATATAATATACTTTCTAACCAGTTTCTGGGCAAGTAAGCAATGGGACTAGGCAGTACATTAGAGCTTTCAGTTGACTTCTGGGCTAGCTAATAATTTGTTGATGTGTCCACCCCTGCACATATACCAACACTATCTTGCTGTGTGCCATAACTTACATTTTCCAAGCATGTACAATTAATAAAAGCTCATAAATACTATGTTTTAAACACTTTATATTGCTTGAACTGATTTGTAACAGTGGAGTGTGAAATTAAAACACTGAAATATATAAATGAAATTACCTGTGTTTAAAAAAAAGGTGAAATAGCAGCATCTTGTAATTTTGCACATCATGTCCAGTGCAGTAGTTCCATCTCACCAAAATATTATCTCTGTGGTGTAGTGGTATGTGATTACTGGAAGCAAAATATTTAAAAAAAATCTTACATATGCCCTAACACATATCATACATATTCTGTCCTCCTTCCTGGAGAAAGTTCAGGGCTGGCATGTCCTCCTCGCAGTGGCACGGACTCTGGCAGTGGACATGGTACATCTTGCAGACAGATGCAGGAGGTAATAAGCAATGATCCAGCTACAATGTACAGAAGTGCTGCAGTCCAACCACAGAACAGAGCCTGACCAAACTCCCAGCGTGGAACCACATCGGGAACGGACTCATCGAAGAACCTCAGAACGGTCAGGTGGGCTATGTAGGAGACGGGAACCAGACCCATAACTCCTGCAGCGAAGCACAGCACTCCCCCTATCATCTTCAGCGTCCTCTTCTCTTTGAGGGTCTCGGTATATTTACAGCTGTTAACCAGGTAGATGCCTGGGATTGCAAAAGATATTCCCATGAAACCGGTAGCCAAGGTGGCACACATAAGGATCCGAGCCAAGCGGATATCCGGAGGGAGTCCGAGGAGGCTGTCATATGGCCGGCACTCCAGGATGCCCAGCTCCTGCACCACACACGTCCCCCATAATCCCAGCTCGTAGCTCTCAGTAGGAAGGAGATCGGTGGACAGCGTGAGCCACTGGGACATCAGAGTGGTGGTCAATGAGAAGAGCCAGGCGCTCAGAGAGAAGAACACACCAAGAAGCTCCAGAACATATACTCCCGGATCCATGATGGTACTCCAGAGCTTATACTCATGGAGAAGTGTTTATAGCAGAGATGCCACTGTGCTGTCTGCTTCTTTAGTGAGTCTCCTTTGAAGGAGTGTGCCTGTGCTTAACAGGCACAGCCAGGAGGATGGCATCATTCTGACACGTTGCCCTCCTCTTGCTGATGTCGCGTCTGAGCTGCACTGATCAGCACCGACGGAAATGTGCAGGAAAACAACAGCATTATTCACACATGCGGATCGTTTCCAAACAGTCCCTCTCAGCACGTGTGGGAAGAATACAGACAGGCCGACTCAGAAATGCAGATTCTGCTAGTAGAATGGCGTGAATTTTCACATGCTTCACAAAGGTACTATTGCTTCCTATTCTGTTTTTTAATCTTTGTAGCGGAAAAGTTACAACATGAAGACTAATGATTAAGGTATCTAAGTTTAATTTCTCAAGATCTTGTGGTCATGAAGTGGTAGCTACTGTATTTTAAAATGAGTGAGACACAGAGAAAACAGTTGAATTAGACAACTGAGGCCAAAGGAACCTAATCATGGAGATGATTGATCTTCAGTCTTGGAATGATGCATAAAGACATACTGGAGTCATTGGCATTGGGAAATGGATAGTATGTTTGCCTCGCACCTCCAGTGTTGGGGGTTTGAATCCTGTCTCTGCTCTATGTGTGCAGCGCTTGCATGTTCTACATGTGCTTTGGGGGTTTCCTCCGGGTACTCTGGCATTTCCAAATTGTCCCATAGTGTGTGAACGTGTGTGCAGTTGCACCCTGTGATGGGTTGGCACTCCATCCAGGGTGTCCCCAGCCTTGTGCCTGAGTTCCCTGGGATAGGCTCCAGGCTCCACCGGGACCCTGTGTGGGATAAGCGGTATGTACAGTAATAATTCATTACCATGAGATACTTTTTGTAGCCTCAAATATTAACTTGTGGCCACTATATATCAAATGATGGCCATGCCTTATAAAAAATAACCACAAAATCACCCCAGCAATATTATTATTTTTTCAATAATACAAGCACCCAGTCCAGGTCTTATGTTTACCTGTGGTCTTGGACTTTCTTCTTGTCAGTTGAATGCAAATGTTTTCACCACCTTACAGACTTACAGCAACTGAGTCTAAATCAGGAGTTGTCTTTATTAGCAAACTTTAAAGTTTGCATCCTTGTTGACATGCTTTAGACCTATCTATCTATCTATCTATCTATCTATCTATCTATCTATCTATCTATCTATCTATCTATCTATCTATCTATCTATCTATCTATCTATCTATCTATCTATCTATCTATAACTGACCTTACACATCCAATGCGTGTTTACAATGGCAAGTCATTATTAAGGCATGAAAACACAAAGTCACAGCCTAAGACTGGAAGCAAAATAAGTAAAACCTGCTAAAGAGATTCTCAAAAATCCAAACCAAGAAACAGGAGACAATCTCTTGTTGCTTAAAATAATGAAGGAATACCAGTAAACCTAAATCATATTAAATGTTTTGCTGTTTTCCTCATTTAGAAATAAGGGTATGCCTCATTTGTAAATCACTTTGGATAAAAGTGTCTGGAAAATGTAAGTGTAAGTGAACATACAGTGTTTAATATACCACAATTATATATTGGCAATTATTGGGAAAAAAGTGATATTATATATATATATATGATGAGTGGTTGGAGGCACCATGTGTATTTCTCTTGTCCTCAGGGTACCTAGTCAAATAAAAAAAAAAAAAAAAAAATGCTGGGAGCAAACAGAATCAAACAAAAGGCTTTTCTTGCAGGCCACGTCAGGGGACAGAGTGCAGTGCAGATGGTGACGTCCGCTGGTAGGAGTCTGAACATGGAAGGCACAGAGTGACAAAGAGAAGACACATACAAAACATGCAAAACAATAACACCACTTTGTAAGTGGTCTCTGGAGTCTGCGTAATTCAACTAAGACACTTCCCTGAGATAAAATTTGTGCAATAAAGGCACAGAAGATACTGTGTTTGGAGTTTTATTCTGAAAATGTTGGAATGTAATCAGTCTATTTAGAATAAACCATATTTTAATTCTAATAAGTATGATAAGAACCTAAAATTCTGATGATGAGGTTCATCTTTCAAAATCTCTCTGGTTAATATCAACAGCTCTCTATGTTTATTGCGATGTGTTACCACAGAGGGGCGCCAGTACTCAATATTCAATATTCTCTCTCTATTCTCTTTCTCAGTTTGAATCATATTGGCAAAAGGACCGAGGGAAAAAAGCAAAAAAAATAAAAATAACAATTTCCTAGATAATCTAGTGCCAGTTTATAGGACATCTAGTGCCAGTTTATAGGACATCTCTAGCCCAGTCTATAAATATTTTGGTTCAGCATGATTTTTTTTTTTCATCTCTTATCATATGTGTATGTTCATCTGTTTTTGTCAACATTTTAATAGGAAAATGGTTTAATCATATTTAGGTTCATATACAGGCTTCAGTCAATGAAACGTGATTTGTTTTTGCACCTGCTGCAGTTTATGCGCATATCTAATAGCTGTGTTGACATTCACAAACGCTCCTGATATCTTCTAAGCGAGTCAGGTTTTGCGTCTCAAATCGACAAAAATCGACCCTACTTCCTCATATCGAAAACCTGACTGGCCTGATTACGTCATAAATGCTAGGGTCTGTCTCAAACGCGAGTCTTTTCCTTTCGGCTGTTCCCTTCAGGGGTCGCCACAGCGAATCATCTGCCTCCATCTAGCCCTATCCCCTGCATCCTCTTCTCTCAGACCGACTACCTTCATGTCCTTCTTCACTGCATCCATAAACCTCCTCTTTGGTCTTCCTCCCGGCCTCCTGCCTGGCAGCTCTAACCTCAGCATCCTTTTACCGATATATTCACTCTCCCTCCTCTGAACATGTCCAAACCATCTCAACCTGGCCTCTCTAACTTTGTCTCCAAAACATCTCACATGTGCTGTCCCCCTGATGTACTCATTCCTGATCCTATCCATCCTTGTCACTCTCATATATATATATAAAAGTAAGTACTTTATAAAACTACTGTAGAACAGTGGGATAGTGTACTTTGATGTTGCCACAAATGAGAGTCAAATTTAACTAGCTAAAAGCCTGCTAGTGCACAGGCTAATTAAATAACATTCTAGCTACATAAATCACACTCATTTAAGCCTGACTTCATATGACCTGTAGTTATGTAAATGATATAGTGCATGTTAACTTCATCTTATTAGGAAAACATTTAAATCTTACAATAACAAACCAATTTGCTGAAATTTTCAATGTAAAAACTGATGCTTGAACACAGTGCATTAAAAAAGAAACTATATCATATAAAGTCTTAAAAATTATGACTATCAAGGTGTCTTGAATTCATTCTGTGTGTTCTAGTTTGTGTGTTCTAGTTTGGGATGTCTCAAAATGACTGACAATTTAAAGAAAATAGGCTTGACATTAAATGTTTCGGACATAGAGTCTGTTATAGCAATTCTTCTGAAAAATTCCCATACACAGTACACCGCAAGCTTTAGGTGGAACCTTGAGCATGAAATATATTTTCATTCATTTATTTATCTTCACTAAGCACTTTATCCTGGTCAGGGTCACTGTGGATGCAGAGGATACACAGGAACCCTAGCCGTGATGCAGGAATAGACCCTGGATGTGCAGGGTACAATGCACATACTCATTAGCACCTAGGGGCAATTTAGTTTATATAACCCACCTACTGACATGTTTTTGAGAGGTGGGAGGAAACTCGAGGAACCAGAGGAAACCCACACCTCCCCACCAACCAATCAGCAGAGGGCTGGTTGATGAACTATACCACAGATATGTACAACAGTATGCCAGTTCATCAATGCATCTCTGCGTGCATTGCTTACCCATAATCCCCCTCTCTGTATTGTGATGCAGATATACAAATGTGCTTCAGTGCAGAAGTATAAGCTATATGGCAAAAAGTTTGTGGACACCTGACCATCACACCCATATGTGGGCCTTCCACAAAGTATAAAGACATGGTGTGCCAAGGTTGATGTGGAAAAACTCAAGTGACCTGCACAGAGCCCTGACCTCAACCCCACTGAACATCTCTGGGATGAATTGGAATGTCAACTGCACCCCAGGCCTCCTCACCTCACATCAGTGCCTGACCTCACCAATGCTCTTGTGGCCAAATCGGAAAATCCCCACAGCCATGCTCAAAGATTAAGTGGAGAAGAGTGGAGGTTATTATAACAGCAAAGTTGAACTAAATCTGAAATTGTATGTTCAGAAAGTACAGAGTGCTATGGTGAGGTGTCCAACCTTTTGGCCATCATAATGTGTAAATAAGCCTTTACACTTTGAGACAACAAAATGGGTGCCACTCAACAAGGTCTGCTGAAAAATCCATTTTATATTGATAGAAGGGAGGGGACACCCTGGATGGGGTGCAAACCCACTGCAGGGTACAATCGCACACCCATTCACACACCCATTTACACATTACAGACAATTTGAAAATGCCAGTCAGCCTACAACGCATGTCTTGGGGAGGAAACTGGAGTACCTGGAGGAAACCCCCAAAGCACGGGGAGAACATGCAAACTCCACACATGCTGGGCAGAGGCGAGACAGGATTCGAACCCCCAACCCTGGAGGTGCGAATGTGCTAACCACTAAGGCACCATACCCCCCTTGATTACAAATCAATTATTATTATTATTATTTTTTTAAAAAGGACAAAAACCCAGTGTGTAAAAAAAAACCCCTCAAAGTTGTAATTAATTTAATAGTGAGGTGATTTGCCTGTAACTCTTAAATATAATTTCAAAGCAGTCCTTTTCTACATCTTTGCAGATTAATGGTAGGTCAAAGCCAAATTCCAAAGTTGGTCATATTGATCAGATGCTACTAAATTGAATCGTATTGTATCATACTGTATCATATCATATCATAGCAGATTCAGTGGTGTCATTATAACTTAAAATTGTATGCTATTGTGTAACCAGCTGCCAAAACACAGGCCAACCTGGTGGACCATTTTTGCCAGCTGGTAAATGCTGACAGGAATCAGTTTCTGATTAACTGCTATTGATGCGACATCACAGGGAAGCTCTTTTAAAGAAAATAACACAACAGTAAGCCAATCAGAAAGCTCGAAAATTTATTGATTAATTTAGTCAAGTAATAAGGAAACGGGAACGTAACGTGCTCAGCTTGAAAGGATGGTGTTTTGGTAGCTTGTCAGACCAAACTGGGTTTTTCAGCACGGTTTTGCCGATTTGAGACGCACCCAGTTGCATGATGGGAAAGTGACGGCTATTTTATTTACCAGCTTCTTGCTAGCTATATTATTATATGGCAGCCATAAAGTGGCGTTTAAAATAATTATTGCGTCTTTAACAATGATTAGACAGATATAAGCGAACTGATATACAACAATTATTTAATAATAAAGAATGGCGGAGGCAGAAGGTAAGCAGGGCGCTAATGTAATGTACATGCATGCATGTCCGCTCCGGGAAATTAAATTGCACCTGTTTCACATTTCAGATTTAAAAACATGAGTTATATAAATTACAATAATAATTTTATTCATACTGTAACGCTATTTTTTCTTTTCTTTAGAATTTTTTTTTTTTTTTTTTACTGGTGGTGTCGGTCATTTGGTCTCGCCTGCTGGGAGCTTCTGTTGACGTTTCGCTGTTTTTGTGCAAATGATATGTTACGCTTTCAGACGTGTTCTACACTTTATTAATAAAATGCTAATTAACTATCCCTATATAAACATGCTAGTTAATAGATGTCTTTATAAGACACTTGCCTCATCAATATGGCACTGAATATTTATTAATATATAGATATTTGGAACACATTTTAGTTTCTTCCCCAGCACACATACAATATAGTGGAAAAAAATAAAATTAGCATTTTTCTCTGTTATCATGTTTAAAGTAGTTATAACACAAAGCTAGTTTATTAAATCTCTGCATTTACATGTCTATGGAATATACATGTCTATACATGTCATTCATGTCTATGGAATATATTTTTATGCATTTTTCATTCTTAACAACATAGCACGATCTTGTAATAACCGTGAATATAATTTAATAAACACAGTGATACATAATAATAGATCATATAATAAAATATAATTTAAAAAATAAGATTTTTTTTTTTTATCTGTTGGATTTTATAAAGTCCTGTCCAAAACTTAGACAAAAGATGAAAATGAATAAATATATTATTTCTATTATTTCATAATGGATTTTTCTTAATAATACTATATCATTTTTATGTTAATACTCTGTACGCAGCTATTTAGCAATATTAGCAATCCTAAGCAAAAAGCCTGTCTCAATAAGGAAGTTTGTCTCGGTATCACATGACCATGTAGACACGTGAGCTAACAGAGATCTGTGATTTATAACCAGGAAGTGTTTGAATGTTTTCTTTTTAACATTAAAAGATGGATATTAATATCTACTACTATAAAGCTGTTATAGTTATTATTATTTCTTATATTCCTAAGCCTAATTGACAGGTCACATGTATAAAAGGGTTTTAATCTGAAGCAAATTATCTTAAAACAATATCCCTTTGAATCTTACTACCATTTTAATAAAAGCAGAAAACTACTGAATATGGAAATACAAAATTTTTTGAATCTGTATTTTAAGAGTAACTGATTTGGGTTGTGTGGGTGAAAAGTGGCAATGAAAATTTCTAATGGAACCAATAAATAAATATAATATGTATCTAATATAATAAAGTTAAACCCCGGTAGGCAGCGAGGGGAATTAGGCAGGCTTTGGGGAGAGCGACATTGTCTTCTTCTTCTTCTTCTTCTTCTTCTTCTTTTCAGGGCTTCATTTAGCCAACTGAAATCCCTCCTAAACAGACTCGAAATAAATATAATAAAAAGCAAAAACACAATTTCCATTGTTGTCAGTCTGTTCACGGTCAAGGTCACTTTAAGCTTTCGCTTGCGAGTCTAAGACACACATTGCAGCACAAACCGCCTATACATTGAAGGAAAGCAAGTATTCAGACATTTTTGTTTTTGTTATTTAATATACTTCCGGTGCATAATGTACAGTATATCCACTTTAGATTTACATACACAAGGTTTTTTGACTTTATACTTATGGATATGAACAAAAAAGTGTGCATTCATAAGAATAAAGAAAGATATGTTTAAAGGTATGTCCCCATGAAATCAAAATTGAAGTTTTGTGGCTTTTATATTTACATTTACATTTATTCATTTAGCAGACGCTTTTATCCAAAGCGACTTACAAATGAGGAAATACAAGCAAAACTTTTACTACGAATATGTTCGCCTTAAGGTTATCTATAAGCTAGTGTGCTCCAAAACAATGTAGAATTTATATGCATTCAAAATTTACAGTCTCTCTCTCTACCACCAGTACAGATAAACAATTTTGATGACATCATTCTGCACTTCAGCTTCTCATCAGATTTTCTGTCCAATCAAATGCTCTCTAGAATCTGAAGTGTCTCACCCACAATATTATAAAAATCCACGGTACTAACTGTCAAGTATGGCTTAGCCAAGGCTGTGAGGTAATCTAAATGCTATTAGCTATTTAAAAAGGGGGAGGGGCCACTCCAAATGTCCCGCCTTGACTTCCTGTTTCAGTGGAAATTACGTCAACACATCAAATAACAAGTGTTATTTAAATAATGTTGTCCCTATGAACTTTAGGAAGTTCCTTGGATGCGGACATATTTTTTGCAGCATTTATATCTAGAACTTGATTTATTTATATGTAACTGTTACATGTATGTAACCATCACTTGTGTAGGATGGGGCACTGTAGTATGTGGTAAAAACCCCACTTGTAATTCTTGTTCATTCTTGACCTTTAGACCATGTTGTTAGGTTTGTTTTTTAGCTGACAGTGTGATCTTTTCTTAAGTGATCAGCAATGCCACCTCCACGGAGGAGATGAATGGGGCTGGGAACCTGATGGACTTCCTTGATGAGCCCATTCCTGATGTGGGCACATATGAGGATTTCCACACCATCGACTGGCTCAGGGAGAAATCCAGAGACACTGACCGCCACAGGAAGGTATGAGAGCCAGACAAGTTTAACAAGTTTCACAACTTCATAAATCAGAATTACAGAAATGTAAGAGCTGATGAAACTGAAAACTCTTTGAATGAGAGGTGAAATACAGTGGGGTGGACAAACTACTTATAATAATATATTAATATGAGTGTCCTAATAAGGATTAGGGCCACCCTTTGCCTCCAGAAGAGGTTTAATCATACCTGAAGTGTTTAATTTAGTGTCCACAAGTGTTTGTGGACACCTGACCATCACACCCATATGTGCTTTTTGAACATCACATTCTAGATTTAGTCCCAGATTTTAACCCCTTATGCAGTTATAATAACCTCCACTCTTCTGGGAAGGTTTTCGACTAGATTTTGGAGTGTGACTGTGTGGATTTGCGCTCATTCAGCCACATGACCATTACTAAGGTCAGGATGTTGGGTGAGGATGGGTAAGGAACCACATATGGGTGTGATGGTCAGGTGTCCACAAATTTTTGGCCATATAGTGTAACTCCTACTGAATGGTAATATTGTCCTTAGATTCGTAACAAGAGGAAGGAGTCTATCTGGGAGTTTGTAAAGAGCCTACTGGATGCCTGGTCAGGATGGGTGGTCATGCTGCTTATCGGACTATTGTCAGGTACACAACTCAGTGGCTGTATGTGGGATTAGTCAGCACTGACTGGCTGATGGTCAGAGTGATGATTCCCTTCCCTCTGCCCCAGGCACTTTGGCTGGAGTGATAGACCTGGCTGTGGACTGGATGACGGACCTGAAGGAGGGAGTTTGTCTGTCTGCATTCTGGTACAGCCATGAGCAGTGCTGCTGGACATCCAACGAGACTACTTTTGCCGACAGGGACAAATGTCCTCAGTGGCAGAAATGGGCAGAGTTGATGACGGGACACACCGAGGTAGTGGAGAACACTAGCTGACACTTATCTACTGTTTAATAAAATGTTCATATATACAGTCATTTCATATAGTCAAGCACTAATAGTTTCAACAGGGCTTCACTGATATTATTGTCAAATTATTCATTCATTTAGTAAATGAGGTGCCTCTACCTTACACACACACACACACACACACACACACACACACACACACACACACACACACACACACACACACTGCATTAAATATTTGTGTTTTTTCCAAACCAGATTATTTGCTTTTGTGTAATGCAAGCTCTAGAAAAGCTCAGGCTTTGATAATTGTCAGTATGGTAAACAGAATAGAAAAAATGTGAAAGGCCCACAAATTGAAATTAATTGGGTTTAAATATTTGTTGTGATCTAATGACAAGAATCTAAGTTCATGAGCAGTTTCGTTTGCACAGTGACTGATAACAGCATATAGTAGTTTTTTTTTTTAAAGAGCCATTACTTTTGCTTGATTGATGATATTTTCACCTCATATAGTCTCACATTGCATACTCTAAAGACTCTAAAAACCCCTTTCCTGCTTCAGTGGATAATCTCACCTGGATACTATAGACTTGTACCTCCTAAGAATCATAAAGATTTATCTGTCTGTCTTATGTCCATCCGAGGATACGGATTATTAACAATATGATTATCCCAAACATTCACTATCCTTTCAATACATTTAGTACTGTTTGTTTTTTCTCTATATGACTGTAATATGATTTATAATCCCATTATCTGGTGTCACCCAGAAGAAGATGGGTTCCCTTTTGAGTTTGGTTCTACTCAAGGTTATTTCTTCATGTCATCTCAGGGTGTTTTTTTCCTGCCTTTGGTTTGCTCATTAGGGATCTAAATCTACAGCCAGATTTTTGTAAAGCTGTTTTGTGTGCTCTTGTTAAAAAATTTAATTGAATTGATTTCCAGCAATACAGATCATCTCAAAGAACCTTAATATCAGCTTTATATTGGTCAGGCTGTATTATGTAGTAGTGTATAGTGCCAACTACAGTTTATTGACTGAACAGAAATTCAAAGGATGATTGAATTGTGTTTTCTCTTATTTATTGTGCTTAGGGTGCTGGAGTGTATGTGTTAAATTACTTCCTGTACGTGCTATGGGCGCTGTTCTTCTCCTTCCTGGCTGTGTCTC
This sequence comes from Cranoglanis bouderius, assembly GCA_023630585.1. NCBI lineage: Eukaryota > Metazoa > Chordata > Actinopteri > Siluriformes > Cranoglanididae > Cranoglanis > Cranoglanis bouderius. Next base: position 7,719,444 of record CM042567.1, on the reverse strand, counting down.
TGGTGCGAGTGTTTGCTCCCTATGCCTGTGGATCAGGAATACCAGAGGTAAGTGGTTCTATACAAGAACCAAAACACAAATGTGCTTTTATGATAATGTCTCAGATATGATTTAACATGGAATTGAATATCTCCGGGTGATGATCTTCCTAGGAGTAGTAAACCTATGGCAAATGTAAACACTAGAATGATGCAAGAGTAGTTGTATTTATTATGTATTCAGTAAAATAGATCACAGGCTGTGACAGTGTGATCCAAATGTGATCCAAATGTGTTTATATATTATACATCATTTAAACTGAACTGAATTTAGTGTCTTTTCTTTGCCAGATTAAGACAATCCTGAGTGGGTTTATAATCCGAGGTTACCTGGGGAAGTGGACACTGCTGATTAAGACGGTCACTCTGGTGCTGGCCGTGTCGTCTGGTCTCAGTCTAGGAAAGGAAGGACCACTGGTGCACGTGGCCTGCTGCTGTGGAAACCTCTTCTGCAGCCTTTTCTCTAAATACAGCAGGAACGAAGGCAAACGTAGAGAGGTGAAAAGCACTGCTGGTTTATGTTACTATGATCGTTTAATAGACGACAAGGCCATTCTCTTTTAGTTAATTTTTATTCATTTAAATTTTTTATGTTGATCCTGCAGTTACTAATATTGTATGACGTCATGACCAGTAATAACACCACCACTGCGTTCTGTGTTTTTGTGATCCGTAGGTTTTATCGGCTGCTGCGGCTGCTGGAGTGTCTGTTGCGTTTGGTGCTCCAATAGGCGGAGTGCTTTTCAGCTTAGAGGAGGTACTTACATCACAGTAAACGGTGTCTTCTTAAATCTCAGCCAGATATGCATCCCTACCTGACATGGAGCGTATTGTACAGCATCACAAACTGAATTTATACATAAGGCTCTCTGAATCAGTTTTGTAAAGAAGTGATGAGGAGGTTTTAAATGGAAAAAAGTGAGTTTAGAGCTGTGTTAACACTAATCCATATATTTTTCTTTTCTATAAATACTGAAAGTCTTCTATTGCAATTCCTGAGTACACATACAGTAATTAACACAGCTTCCTGTGCCTCTTTCAGGTGAGTTATTACTTCCCTCTTAAGACTCTGTGGCGCTCGTTCTTCGCTGCGCTGGTTGCCGCCTTCACACTGCGCTCTATCAACCCATTCGGCAACAACCGCCTGGTGCTATTCTATGTGGAATATCACACACCGTGGTACATGGCCGAGCTAGTTCCCTTCATCCTGCTTGGGGTATTCGGGGGCCTCTGGGGCACCCTGTTTATCCGGGGCAACATTGCCTGGTGCCGCCGCAGGAAGACCACTCGCCTAGGCAAGTACCCTGTCCTGGAGGTAATTGTGGTGACGGGCATTACAGCCATCTTGGCTTTCCCCAACCCGTACACACGCCGCAGCACCAGTGAGCTCATCTCAGAGTTATTTAATGACTGTGGTGCTCTCGAGTCCTCCCAGCTCTGCGATTACATCAATAACCCCAATATGAGCCGTCCAGAGGATGATATACCAGACAGACCAGCCGGGCCAGGGGTCTACAGCGCCCTCTGGCAGTTGGCACTCGCATTGATCTTTAAGATAGTCATCACCATCTTTACTTTTGGCATGAAGGTAGGGCATTGCTTTTATATGTGTGTTAGTCATTACTCATTAATCATTTTTAATATACATATATTAAGTAAATATTTTTTAAAATAAAATATTTTCTGTTTTTTTTGTGCTGCTGGTGCTGCTGCTTTGCCCAGATCCCATCAGGGTTGTTCATCCCTAGTATGGCGGTTGGAGCCATTGCTGGACGGATAGTGGGCATTGCCGTGGAGCAGATGGCCTACCACCACCACGACTGGATCATCTTTAAGAACTGGTGTCGCCCTGGTGCAGACTGCGTAACCCCAGGCCTCTACGCCATGGTGGGGGCCGCAGCATGTCTCGGTAAGACAGTGTAGCATAATCGAGGCTCTGATTTGCTGAACTAATTTACATTTATGCTTAATTTTGTGGTCTAAGCTGTATTATACTGTTAACAACATGAATGTGGTTGTAGAATTGATCTAGTTATAGTTATGTTATAGTCAGAGTCCTTTTTGCATCAAGAATTGGGTTATTTTGGTTGAGTGTTCTATATTTAAACCTAGGTGAGGTCTAAAACCTGCGTGTGTCCAGGCACTGAATAACCTGATTGGTATAATTTTCATTTCCCCAAATGAAGAAGACATTAAAAAACAATTGACTATAGCTTATAATTATTTTTTTGTATATTCAATAAGAAAGCAGCTTTGACTAGAAGGCTTTACATGAACCATTAATTTGTGTTGAGCAAAAGGTAATTAAATAATTCAATTATTGAATAAACAGGAACAATAAAAGGATTTACTTATTGCCTCCCCTTTTGAAAAAAACTATGAACAGCAGAGGTGACATATAAAATTGTGCAACGGTGCAATACTGAATAATAATGAATTCCCTCATCTATGTGAAAAAAAACCTGTGATAATTACTCAACCAATTCCTGAAATATCTGTTTTGGGAGAAATATCAAACATATTTTATTTTATTTTGTCATCTTCTCCTTCCCTGCTTCCATCTTACTTCGTCCCTCCCTTTTGTCCTCCTCTCAGGTGGAGTCACCCGGATGACTGTATCTCTGGTGGTCATCATGTTTGAGCTGACTGGTGGGTTAGAGTACATTGTGCCGCTAATGGCTGCCGCTGTTACAAGTAAATGGGTGGCGGATGCGTTCAGTAAAGAGGGAATTTATGAGGCACATATCCGTCTGAACGGTTACCCATACCTGGACCAGGACGAGTTCACTCACCGCACGCTGGCCACTGATGTGATGCGACCACGCAGGAACGAGCCGCCACTCTCTGTCCTCACACAGGACTCCACCACCGTGGAGGACGTAGAGATGCTCATCAAAGAGACGGACTACAACGGCTTCCCGGTGGTCGTCTCGCGCGAGTCCGAGAGACTCATCGGTTTTGTCCAGCGCAGGGATCTGACCCTGGCTATCAGTAAGCACTGACTTACACTCACCACAGTTCTGCAGGAAAACAGAATTTTTAAAATTATTTTTGAAGTATTAGATTCCACTTTATAGCTAGAGCTGAGCAATATTTGAATTTTATACCAATAAGACATTTCATTTAATCTACTGAGCTGATGTTCAGCTCTCTTAAAACACATAGTGTGTCAGCAGCCAATATCAGAAAGACAGGGGGCAGAAATTATTTTCCATGATGCCAGACTCTACATACAACATTTATCTAGACAAGAACACAATTCAGCTCTTTATTTAACACAAATTTTCTTTTAATGCAGAAATTGTGAATCAGGAATTATATAACAATTATTTTAAGTATTAGTTTAATAAATTATGTTTTTTTAATATTTTGTATTTCTTTTGCCTAATTATCTTCTCTGTCCATGTAAATTTAGAGACTGCACGTCAGAAGCAGGATGGTGTGGTGAGTAACTCAGTGGTGTACTTCACCGAGGATGCACCCCAGTTGCCAGCATCAAACCCTCAGCCCCTGAAGCTGAGGCGCATCCTCAACCTCAGTCCCTTTACCGTCACTGACCACACACCTATGGAGACTGTGGTGGACATCTTTCGCAAGCTCGGCCTTCGCCAGTGCCTTGTCACTCGCAGTGGGTAAGAGCTCCTAAGGAACACATATCAGTGGGTAAAGAAAAAATACACCAACCTAGAACATGAATAATTATTTGTCTCCAGTGCTACTAGTCAGTATGACTTGCCTTTAAATCGACAGTCCTGTTGTATACATATCCTAATAAATTAGTTCGCACATGAGTCCTGTGTACAGGATCAGCAATGTTCCAACTTTTGTGTATCTGGAGGATTGAAATCTAATATCAACTAGAGGGCACATCAGAGCTGAAACGTCTCTGCATTGGAAGTTTGGGTTATGTTGATCTGTAAAATAGCAAATAAACTGACAACTATATTTATGACTACACAGTGGTATGAAGTTGTCATACTACATTTACATTTATGGCATTTGGCAGATGCCCTTATCCAGAGAGATTTACAGAAATGATTTGTAGTCTCTATCAAAAACACATCCTCATGGTATTTCGTTAGGTCAGAGACTAAGAGCACCACCATGTTTTTTTTAAGTGTAATATATTGACCTTTACATTAAGCAATTTTTTCAAAAGGCATTTCCAAAGGATCACTTCTGTGAGTAAGGAATAAAACATGGTGGAGTGTGTTATTATAGCAAACATATCAACAGTGGGGTTGTGTGATGTGGCCCAATGCAAAACAGAATCACTGTTTCTGTTACACTGTTACATTCTGTGTAAACTCTAGAGAATGTTGTGGGTGAAATTCCCAGATCAGCAGTTATACTTCTGGTACCAACAACCATGCCATGATCAAAGTCACTGAGATAACACTTTTTCTTCATTCTGATGTTTGATGTAAACATTAACTGAAGCTCTTGACCTGTACCTGCATGATCTTTTGCATTGAGCTGCTGCCACACAATCGGCTGATTAGATAACTGCATGAACGTGCATAGGTTACAGGTCATACAGGTGTTCCTAATAAAGTGGACGGTGAGTGTGTAATCCATGTTTGCAATTCAGTTTTTCTGACTTCATATTATGACATCATATTTCTCTGCTCCTTAGACGGTTACTCGGCATCATCACTAAGAAAGACGTGCTACGACATATGGCCCAAATGATGAACCAGGACCCTGAGTCGATCATGTTCAATTAAAAGCCCATCTCCATCTCTGACCTTTCCCCTTGTCACTCCAGTGACCTCATGAACCTTACAGACTGTAAATAGTGCAACACTACTGTATCTGCAAGTATTTACTCATGTAGAAGTGTAATACCAAACCATTGTGTATTTTGGGCCAAAAAAGATCAGAATCGGAAATGAAGATCTTTGGATGCTATGCATGGCAACGTTTAGAGGCAATCAGGTACCATGAGATACAGTCACATATGTTCTTAAGGAAGGAATTAACTCTTTATAGTATTCAATGCTTGTTGTATGAACCCCAGCCTGTGGGCCTTCTGTAAAATACTCAAAGATAATATGATATGACATCAGAAGACATTAATATGCTTCCAGCTGCCCTGGTTAGGATTCTTTCATTGAAAGGCCAGTGGATTTGTAACAATCTTTACATTGCCTCACAAAGTTGCTGTGCATCAGGTGCAAACAAGGTCAAGTGTTTTAAGTCACTATAACTTGTGTCGATCTAACTGCTGCTGCCATACTCCTTTTTTTTGTTAACTTAAACCATTAGACTTTGCAGTTGTAATTTATAAAATATTCCCTACTATAAGGGACATGACAAATTGAAACAAAACTGGTACAGGTCCATAAAAAGTAGTTTTACTCTGTTACGCTCACAAAACAAATCAATACACATTGAAGGTATTTTATTTTATGCAGGTTTTGATTACAGAATTAACCGTATGCTACTGAGTATATTATAACGAGCTCTTAAATTTTAGGGATTCGGGAAAGTGTATGCATTTTTGCACCACAGAGCAGAATAGCTTGTCAGGAGTTTTGATGTGGCAACAGATCTGCCTTAAATATCAGGATTATGGTAGTACCACATTTTGCTCATATTTATTATTTTAACGTAAATATTTATTTAGATCTGATACAAAAAGTCAGATGTTGTGTTACATTTTTTGTGATTGTGGTAAGTTTGTGCACTTTCTTATGCGCACTTTCTGCATTTGCTCAGTACTAAAATGGCAGAGCTGTATTAAATGGTACGAGCCTAATTGTTTTAATTGTCAGCTATACGCAACAAAAAAAAACTCTAATGAATTAATAATTTAAAAAAAGGAAAAAGGAATCTGCTCAGTTTCAACTTATAATTATTAAATCATTTAATCAACTTCTGCACATCTTTCTTGAAGACTACTTCCCCCAGCTGTTTCCAAATATTCCTATATATTTGAGTAACCCAATTTTATTTGGTATATGTATATACATACTATATACACAAATAACTTACTTTATAATTTCTACTCATTATCTCTTCTTATACATGATGGCAAGCATTACATTTAACACCTGTATCTATACTGACTGTGCATGTCCCATCATACAGCTGGCCAAATTTTAGTTCTAAGATACTGCTGCACTGTTGTTGTTGTCCCGAATGCATCTTGGCCAGTTAGATAGGCATGGAGAAGATGGTGGGCAGTGAGCCGACAGGTGGGGGGTGGTACTTCTCCACCCGCATGAGCCGGCGCAGAATATCGTCTCGGTCCCTGGGCCAGCTGTACAGGTGTGTGTTCTGCAGCCATAAGGGAACGTAGCTCTGAGGACCATAAGCGAAATAAGAGAAACATACGGTGATTACTATTATACGATTATCATATATAGTATATAATATCTCAAACTTTTTGAAAATATGTGCAGAAAGAAAGCATATTTCAGTAGTTTTCAGAACTTTATAAAGAATTTCATTAAGTGAAGGGTTTGCCACACATTCAAGTACAGTACAGTGAAATTCTACCCTTAGCATATCTCAGGTTGTTAAGAAGCTGAGGTTAAAGATGACATGACACCTGGTTCACAGGAGACATACAGAAATAAAGTGATATCACATTATTATTATTAATAACACAGACAGAAATAATGTGAAATCAGTTCTTTTTGTCTCTGACCTTTTAAGTTAAGCAGAGCTTGAGGTGTCAGTGCTACACTTCCAATTATTCATTTGCTGTATACTTATATCCATCCTTTCAATTAAAGCATACAACTGTGCTGTTGAGTAGTTTTCAATGTGTCAGCCATTTCTCTTTGGCAGGCCTTGGATTTGAACTCAGAACCTTCTAGTCACTAGCAGTGAAGCTTAACTACTAAGCTAAACACTTACCTTTTTAGCCCCAGGAAAAAGAACAGGAACGACCCTGAAGTTTCTGCAGCCGTTCTGAATGAATTCACTCTGAAGCTGAGTAGCAAACAAAACACAAGCAGTACATTTACAGGAATTCATTTGGGTGAAGCTATAAAGACAAAAATCATGGGTCACTGCACACCTGCTTGTGGATGTACACAGTGTTTGAGGTCCTCTCATCACAGTCCACACCTACACCAGCACCTGTTACTGTCTCAAAATACTTCAGACTAATGACCATGATAATCAGGTAATCTTTCTGCAGAAAGACAAACAGGGCAATGATGTAATCAAGATGTAGTAATGGTTGCTTTTGACACAAATCTGCCAAGAATTGCCAAGTATTTTGAGTCACTGTAACTTGAATTGATCTAATGGCTTCTATCTTACACATTGCTACATTTTACTAATACAAATTATACCACAGAGCTGTTGAATTCACAATTCTGATTCAGAAGGTACTGATGATTCATGTTCTATAACAGCTGCTCTGACAGAGGTTCTGGCTACAAGGTTTATATTAATGCGCTTGTTCTGATACAATATTGTTTCTAGAGTAAATGGATTAAAAACGTGTAATCGCTTTTAATATGTTTATCAATTTTAATATGATATGGGGAGGCTTTCTGTGACTAAACATTTTTAATTTATGGCAGGAGTCTCCAGTGTCAGCTCTTTGTGAAAGAGTTGTAACATGGGAAAGGCTTCAGAATGGCGTGCTTGGTGTGATATGCTTCCTCGGTAGCATGAGAAGCTGAATTCGTCTTTGCCTTATTAACCTCGAGAAAGAAAATCCAGAACATTAAATGTCACTGTAAATGGATAAAGTAAGGCTCTGCTGAACATTGACTGTACTTTGACTTTGTGTTGCCTTATTTTATAGAATACGGCATTGGTATTGATATTGGTTAATATATTTATAAAATATTAAATATAGATTATATGTGTAAAACAAACAAACAAAAAAACAGGCCTTTACAGGCATTACCTCATTGAGATATCTTTCCATGCAGTCGATCTTACTGATGCTGTAGAGCTGCTGTTCAAAAACATCAATCTGGAGACATACAGATGGAAATGATTCATCACTTCAGGATGCTTTCACAGAAAAACACTACAAAAGAAGATGCATATCCTCTTACGTGCGTATCAAAGCCGTTGTTCCTCAACAAGGCCACAAACTTGATGACCTCTTTAAGATGATCTTCACTGTCTACCTCATATGTAACAAACACTTTTCCTTTGCATGCAAGAGAGAAGAAAGCGAGAGAAGTAAACTAGTACATCCATGACACAGTACTGTGCAAAAGTTTTAGGCACATGCAAAGAAATGCTGTAGTGCAAAGATGCCTTCAAAATAATGAAATTAAATGTTTCTACATAAAACAAACAAACAAAAAATACAGTAAAGAGCAGTAAACAGTAGTAAATTAAACAAAGTCAATATTTGGTATGACAAAAAAATAAAAATAAAAATAGTAGTCTCCGGTACAATTTGTGCAGTTTTATTGAGCATCTTGCAGAACCAGCCACAGTTCTTCTGGAGACTTTGACTTTCACACTTGCTTCTTATTTTTGCAGCAAAACCCAGCAGCCTTCATTGTGTTTTTGTCTGAAAAGTGTCTCTTACGTAATATGCTGCTTTCTTTAATGACATACAAACATTTTTCTGTAACATTTAATTTTGTGCTAGAAAACTAATGTTTGGAAATCTAAAATGTTTTTTGTACTGACTTGATAATGTAGAAGTCATAAAATAAAAAATCTATAGCAAAGTTGTACTAAAAAAAAATTAGGGTGCCTAAAACTTTTGCACAGTACTGTATTTCCATTTCCACTGAGTCATATGGCAGAGACTCTTATCTATCATGACTTATAAAATGTGCAAACAGCTGAAGATGCAACAGTACAAAGTATCTGAGGATGTATTAGGATTAGAGACTAATGCTCACTCGTATAATTGATAGAGTAGTCTATAAGAAAGTGCAGAGAAAAAAAATAAGTCATGATCTTTGGATAGATATTGTCTGAAGGGCAAAGAATGGAGATTCTGGCCTTGGACTGGGGCAGGAAACTGACTCCACCACAGAGGAGTGAGAACATTAAGATAACACTGCCCCATCTTAAAGCCATGCTTAAATATCAAATAAGAAAAGAGCAAGGTATGCTGAAAATGTAGTTCAGAGCACTTTGAGCTTGAATGCAAAGACAAGTTTTGAAACAGTGACCTCAGTAGTAGCATTAAAAATGACAGAATTTGGGAGGTTATAATTCAGGCAAGCAGGAGCATTCTGAATGCTCTGTAGAGGAAATGTACCACATGAAAGCAGTCTGGAAATGATTCAAATTTGTATGAGAATTTGAGTAGTTTCTATAGTCAGGGAAGCTGGTATTGTTGAGCATAGCTATAGATAACTGGCTTATGTTGTATATCAGATTTTCCTGACTCTGGTGTGCTAAATCATGAACTGTCTATCTGAAGACTATGGAATATTCATTTTTTAGTTAGCATTTAACGTTTCTCAATTAATGTAAGTAGCAGTCTCATTTTTATCGAGAAATGTATCTAGGTATATAAGCTTATATTGTGACAGAAAAGGCTGCTTTACAACAGAATGTTGTGCTTCGGCTTAACGTGACACAAAATTACTACCACAAAGTAATGTTTATATACACCGATCAGCCATAACAGTAAAACCACCTGCCTAATATTCTGTAGGTCCTTGTTTTCCCACCAAAACCGCTCTCACCCATGGACACAACAAGACCTTTGAAGGTGTGCTGTGGTATCTGGCACTAAGATGTTAGATCCTTTAAGTCCTGTAAGTTCTGAGGTAGGGCCTCCATGGATTGGACTTGTTTGTCCAGCACATCCCACAGAGGCTCGATCATATTGAGATCTGGGGAATCTCGTACACCAAGGGGTTTACTTGGTACACCAAGGGGTGTACTTGGTCTGCAACAATGTTTAGGTAGGTGGTACATGTCAATGTAACATCCACATGAATATTGCCCAGGGCATCACACTGCCTCCGCTAGCTTGCCTTCCCCAGGTAAGTGACGCACACGCACCCGGCCGTCCAAATAATGTAAAAGAAAATGTGATTCATCAGACCAAGCCACCTTCTTCCATTGCTCCATGGTCCAGTTCTGATGCTCACATGCCCATTGTAGGTGATTTCAGTGGTGGACAGGGGTCAGCATGGCACTCTGACTGGTCTGCAGCTACACAGCCCCATACAAAGCAAGCTCCGATGCACTTACTGCCTAATATATCCCACCCCTTGACAGGTGTCGTTGTAATGTGATAATCAAGGTTATTCACATCACATCGTCAGTGGTTTTAATGTTATGGCTGATCGTGTGTATATCTACACAATGCTTACTTACTAATATTGTGAAATAATATTATGGAATATCCGTGAAACAAGTTAGTTCCAATTATCAGGCATGTTATAGCAGCTATAAACATTTGTTCTCTCACAAGCCTCTCTTTTATTCCCTCTGTCTTGAACTTAGTAAGACAAATAACTCAGTTTGTCATGTTACTGAGAACCCCATGTAAGAAAACTTAAAGGAACAGCTTTATCTATGACTGTTAAAGAGTGCTGACACTGAAGACACCTTACAAAAAGGGGAAAAAAGTCTCCTCTGAGTCTCCACTTTTAAAATTTTAAAACGATAATGTATTAGAATGAGTGAATTTATATAAATCTGTGATTTTTAATTACAGATGGAACTACTGTCAGAGCTGCTGCTATAGAGAACCTTCTGACCAATCAGATTTGAGAATTCTAAAGTGCTGTGATACAAAGTGCAATAAAGGATGTTGGGCAGTTCCATTTTGCTGATTGTTAGTTTTACAAGGAATGTGAGAAAGTTCAATATTTCTGTGACACTTGTGGATTAGGATGTCTTTTCACTTTGCTAAGCAAAGTGATTTAGTGTATAAGGAGAACAAAAATAGACCAAGAGCTGGAACCAGTGGAGCTCCTGTAGTGAAGGTGATATGATGAAACTAAACCTCTCCAGGCTATATGGAAGGATTGCTGTGGATACTGTAGATATGATGAAAACCAGGTCAGAGCGTAACCACTGAAGACTAAAACTCAAGTCACGTTCAGTCAGTCTCTGTTCTTGGTGTGGGTTCCCCAAAGCCTTACAGAGGAAGCATCACAGAGGAAGTGTGCTCAAAATGATTTAACACTAAACCTTGTGTTGTAGCACATTGTGCACACTGGCTATGAATGAATGTCTCATAAATTTCTGCTAGACAACAGACTATTTAGACACTCACTCTGTTCCTGAGAAAGCTGTGTGCTGCAGAGACTTTTCTGTCCAGGTTGAAAAGAAACGGCAACACTGTGGATAGGAAACCCCAATCAGCAACAACCACAAGCTTTCCACGTACTATATAATTACACTTGGTTCATAAAGATTTGTGGAAAATCTAATCTGATCACATAGAAAATGAGAAAAGTTTTTTAATGTTGGGCATTGCATGCCTTCATTTCTTCAATGAAAGGTCCAAGTAAAATTCAGACAAACTGGAATAGATAGAGAACTTACCAAATACCAAATAATAAGTCCTTACAATTGATTTGGTATATCCCTTTATTTTTATACTGCAATATTGTCAAAGGTGATTCAGCTACTCACTTTTTAGTGCTACCCGGATGTGTGTATCCTAATAGCTCAGGATCTGTGGGGTTTAAGAAGAGTTAAGGCACAGTACTTGCAGTGAAATATTAATATTTGTTGAACACTATCCACATTTACACTTGATGGAAGTCCACGTTTTTTTAACAAGCTGTATCCAGATACCTTTGAGTCTGTGGGGCGGCTTACATCCAGGCCTGGGGATGAGATGATCCTGAGGGTCTACTTGGATTGGACCTGGACCATAGTACCCACAGTGGAGGCCATGGAATGGCATCACCTGGTTGGTGTGTACGGAAGATCCAGCTGCAAGAAAAGAGTGCAGAGAGCCAGGCTGATCCAGACTGTTAAGGCTGAGGCTGTGTGTGCCCAGGTGGGAATGATGCCAACTGGGAAAAACGCAGCCTGCCCCCAGGTAAGTCTGGTATTCAGTAGAGGGCAAATATGATGGTAGACTGCTCGTTTGACCTCCTCCAGGACTTCTGCTATGGTAGCAGGGGTGAGCCATCAGATCTCTTCTGTCATTATCAACCTGGTTGGGGTACAGTGCCTGCTGGCAGGGTCTGGTTAATTGATCATGCTGGATCAATTTTACACAGGACTGGGTAAGACTGGGCCTCATAGGGTTATGTTGGTGACTAAATGTCTGTCCTTCCACCACCCTGCTTAGGGGAATGGAGTGATTGAGAGAGGTCTTTGAAGCCAGGAGAAGTCCAGAATGGAATTCCTCACTCCATGTCTCATCATTTTCCTCAGGACAGTTAAGTAATTTGTGATGTTGACCTTGATGAGCCATGTGGCTGTTGGAGCTGCAAAGAAACCCAATATATTACATAAGGCATCTTTTTGAGCTGATAAAGTCGCATTTCTAACCTTAATTACGACAAAGTGCAAAACTGGTCTTAGATTACTTTGGATGTCCTGGTACCCATGAGCAGTCCCAATACAAGCATACACTCATTTTGCTGGGTTAAAAGTAATCCAATTTGGGTGGATTTGGAACCTCAGCCTTGGGTCCAATATGGACTATATCAGCATGGTTTGTTTTAAACAAGTGAGGCTGGGTTGGGGTGTTGACTCAGCATGCATTAAAAAAAAAGTTTTACATAACTACGACATTACTTGGCTGTAGATGCCAAAGTTGTTATGGTTACAGTGTGCACATCGCATGAGCAGCTTTCTTTATATGAGCACAAAAGAAGCTTTAGGCAGTGATTTTTCTCTACAAAAAAAACAACTAATGTGTCAGACTCCTGATCATTGGAAGATCGTGATTTTTAATCCTGACGATGCCACAGCCGTCTGTGGCCAGGAGCCAACTGAGCAAAATTGGTTGTGCAGTGCTGGCCTATTGGGAATCGGCAGCTGACGAACTTGTGGTGAAAATGGTGAAAATATATATGTAAGTATATATACAATAAAATTAAATGTTACAGAAAAATGTCTGTATGTCATTAAAGAAAGCAGAATATTACGTAAGAGACCACTTTTCAGACAAAAAACACAATGAAGGCTGCTGGGTTTTGCTGCAAATATAAGAAGCAAGTGCGACAGTCAAAGTCTCCAGAAGAACTGTGGCTGGTTCTGCAAGATGCTCAATAAAACTTACCAGCTCATTTCCTTATAAAACTGCACTAATTGTACCGGTGAACACTATTTTTATTTTTACCAAATATTGACTTTGTTTAATTTACTACTGTTTACTGCTCTTTACGGTATTTTTTTTTTTTTAAATGTAGAAACATTTAATTTTATTATTTTGAACGCATCTTTGCTCTACAGCATTTCATTGCATGTGCCTAAAACTTTTGCACAGTACTATATATATATATATATATATATATATATATATATATATATATATATATATATATATATATATATATATATATATATATATAACCAAATTATAAATTAAACTAAATTAAATGAGAACCAGTGTGACAGGCAACAGTGGAAAATTCCACATAATCTTGATGCAATGTACCCATTCCCTTTGAGGTCTGCATGCTGGGTTTCCCATTATCAACCCAATTTGGGTCATGTTGACCAAACTACCTTACTAAGCAAGTTAAACACAGCAACTAAGTTGTAAAGATAAACCAGAATTTTTAGAGGGCAGATGTTTCCCATGTTGGCGTCAAGAAAGCAAGGCCTATGTGGCTATGCTGCATTTTGCCCACTTGAGTGCCACTCAGTAAACTACAAAGACATATTTTATCAGATTAGAAGAGAAGCTTATAAAGTAACAAATCTTGAGAGTGTTAATGACATTGGTTTCAATTGAACAGAGATTAGAAGAACAGAATCAGATACAGTAGGAAGCTATCCACTACATACCTTACTTATTACTCATAACAGGCATAATAATGCTTTAGAATGCCTGTAACGTTATTCATGAATGCAAAAAAAAAAAAAAAAAAAAAGTGCTGACATTGACGTTTGTTGTGTTTTTGTTCTTACGCCTTCACAGAACTAGGAACTAGTGCAGAAAAAGTCTGAGCTCACACTTGAACTCTGTCAAAGGCCAGGTTTTGTGGTGCAAGAAAGAGGCCAACATTTGCATGCCATAGGTGAAAAACTAGGCCTTTGCATACAGTACACCCAGGCACAAGTCCTTACATGCTAGTGTTATTTAGGGCTGCAAAAAAGCTCTCATACTATGTTTTCATTTTTTTTGCAGACATTGCAAGTACAAAAACCCACAAGTGAGCCATATCTGTGCAAAGTATCTACCTCCATTATCTGTGAAACACTTTGTAAAAAGCTCCTTTAGACAGAAAATAAAACAAACTCTGTCAGTTTTCCAAAGTGCTTCCCTAAACATGATTACTGTATTTATGATTACTCAGTGTGCCTGCTTGATTTGAGAGAAGAAAAACAGACTAAATTTGATATTAATAATCTTAATGATCTTGACAGTGCTGCTGGCTGACTGAAAGTAACTGATAAGCCTTCCTGTTTTGCTTGACTAAAAGTAAACTGATAAAGATAAATGTAAATATTGTATATTTAGAAATTAACTTAATTAGCATAATAGTGCATTATATAAATGATAAATTACACCAGTTACTGGTGATAAACTGGTTGAAATGAAACATGTCTGAAATGTATAGATTTTTATGGATGACCCTTGTTGAAAACGTGCAGATTAACCCAAAAAGAGTTCAACAATAAAAATGAATAAAATTAATAAATAATCACAAACTCACTTGAGGATGGGTAAATGGTCAAGGCACCAGTCAGAGTATCTATTTTGTGTGTGTGTGTGTGTGTGTGTGTGTGTGTGTGTGTGTGTGTGTGTGTGTGTGTGTTGTGTAGATTAGATGTTTAATGATGAGTATCATCAGTGGAAGTATCAGGAAATAGATCATTTGGACTTTATAAAGGCTAACCTATAGACCAACTGTGGGTGGGGCTTTACAGAAGCTGCCATGGAAACCATGGCATGTACAACTGTACTGAATAGTATGTGAATCTGGTAACTGTGGTAACTGTGGTCTGTTATGATGGAGCACTATTTTGACATGCAATTAACTCCAGAATTGCTGGCACTCTTTAAGAGAATGGGTAGAAACCTTACACAAAATTTTATGTCATACAACTGGAGAAATGTCTTTTTAAAAAAAAATATATAACAGACATCTTTCTTGTAGTTGTCAAAAGACGGTCAGGCTTGAAAAAGTGTTCTTGGAGTGAAACAAAATCCATGTACCAATAATTTTGACAACAACATTTGGCAGGAAAAATGCCACACAGTGTCCCTGTGTTCAATATATCACCCACTGTGTGCATCTTTTATTTTATATACTCATTTTTGCTTATTTTCATGAAAAGTGCCAACAGTGACAGCAAAATATTAATGTAAATAAAATATTAATTGTGTACTTTAGAAAAAGTGTTATGGCTAATGTCTAACATTATGCACTCGGTCCAGGATTTTGCAGAGGTTTTTTGTAATTTTTGCGGCCAAAAATGCTTGATTTTGTTGCGGCTTTTTTCAAAATTTGCAATACAATTTGTTTTTTGTGCGTTTTTTTGCAGGAAACTACTTGAATTGACACATATTGGTCCAAATCTGCAGAAAATCTACAGTAATTATGAAAAATGTATTTTGTGTTAATTTTTGCGATTGCAACATCCTGGATGGGCTGATTATGAATTCCTTTACATGTATTACATTATCTATTAAATACTCTAAATGTATTTATTTGTTGCATGTTTACACTTACTTAAGTTTGATATTTTTTATATGAATACCCCAAGTTCCTATTAATCACCTGGTCAGCCTGTAACTGTAGTAATGAGAGACAAATGGTGCGAGATTGTAAAATCATCATGTATTATTGTCCACCCAGTACTGACTTTGGGTTGATGCTAAAGAAATTTAATACAATTAAAACCAGAGACCATTAATGAGTGCTGCACAAATGAACCCACATTTTACTGAACTTAAAATAAATTGAATGAAAGATTAATTAAAGCATACTTTCATGACTAAATACAGAACATAAATAAGCATCAGAATTCTAAATTGTATAAATACATAGGTGTGTGGGGTTGAATGGATTCTTACTTTAGCTTATTCTTAATTCACTACCACCTGTAAAATGTAAATGTCTTATTTTTGAATATTGGTCTTCATTCCCCTGGAAAGATTCCATGACAAATATGCAAACTGTCTCACTGATGCCCAGCTTAGCACGCAATGAAACACTTTGCAAGTCAATATGATTCCAGATGTCACATAATGCTGGAATTCCCCAGTATTACCTTATAGTATTAAAGTAGCATTTTACAGAGTTGTGGCTTCAACCACCTGTTCTTGGATTGCTAGGGCGAAAAAAAGGTAAATAATATTACAGTATTGAAACAGTTGGCTATAGATTTCTTAAAGGAATCTTAACTATAAAAAGCTGGCATTTACCGCATAATTAATGATCACTATATGAAAATGCACTTATATTAGTATGCAATAACAGTATTGTTTTAAAACAGTTAAATTTTTTTGGCTTAAATTGTTTGTTACTGAAGCCACACTGCTGTTCATGAAGTCAGCTCTTCTTTTTGCTCTGTAAGTCTCCTGAAAAATTTCTGTATGATACCACTGAATGCAGGAGTGGAAAAGTAGTAAACCAGAGGATTTAGCATACTATTTAAATAGGTGAAGCATACTGAAGTATAAAATGCCAGATTTGCATCTCTGAAGTGTGAACACTTGTGGTACCATGCCTTCAGGATCGAAACAGAGACCCACGAGGCAGTGCTTGGCAGGAAGCAGAAGAAAAAGATCAAGGCAACGATGAAAATGAACTGGACGGCCCTCTTGACCTTGCTTGTGGTGTCCATCGTCTTGGTTTTCAGCTGCCATGCAATGCAGGCCGTGCAGAAGACGATGATGCTACCTGGCACACAGAACTGGATCACATAGAAGGCACTGTACCAGATTGAAAGTGGACTGTTGTCGAAGCATATGTTAAAAGTCTCACACTGGGTGCGGTTGCCAAGGCTAAAAAAATGTGGACAGTATGGAAGAATCCTGTAAATCCAAAGGTGGGGGAGTCTGTTTCATGACCAACAAAAACTGGTCTGTTGCCAGGAATGTTTTCTCACCTTCCTGCTCAAATAACCTGATACACCTGATGACCATATGCCGCCCCTTCTTCCTGCCTCAAGAGTTTTCCTTGGTCATCTTCATGGCTGTTTACATCCCACCTCAAGCAGATATGGACACTACCTCATCTGCACTTCAAGATACGCTCAACAACAGACAGCTCAATATCCAGATGCTGTCCTCATGTAACAGGGCCAAATTTAAACAGATAAAGCCAAACTTCCACCAACATATCATGTGCTCTACCAGGAGGGAAAAGACACTGGACCACTGCTACACTCAATTCAAGAAAGGCTACAAAGTCACTTCTCTACCTGTGTTTGGTAAATCCGACCATGCCGCCATTTTTATCATACTGGAATATAAACAAAGGATGTTGTAGGAGGCCCTGCTATTGTGAGGGGTCAGACGGACCCTGGTGGTGAGAGTGCAGAACTGCAGTGCTGAGGACTGCAAAGCCCTGCAGAGGGTGGTGAGGACTCAACAGATAACCAGGTCAGCACTGCCCAGCCTGCAGGACATCTACACCAGGCATTGCAGGACCAGAGCAGTTAAGATCTTCAAGGATCCCACATAACCCAACAACCAACTGTTCCAGTGGACTGTGGTCTGGAAAGCTCCTCAACAACCACATGGCCAGGTCTGAGAGGCTAAGGAGGAGCTTCTTCCCCACACTGCTCCAATTGCTAACACTAATGCGCACACACACACACACACACACACACACACACACACACACACACACACAGAGCACTAGGACATTGTTCATAAATTTGCACATGCACTGGACACTTTAGTGTGTATATACAAATACTTACATAGATACATACATTCAATTAAATTAAATTTTATTTGTATAACACTTTTAACAATGGACACTGTCACAAAGCAGCTTTACAGAAATATATAAACTCAGAATATACATTTTAAATTAATCCCTAATGAGGCCACGATGGCAACGGAAAACTCCCTGAGATGATATGAGGAAGAAACCTTGATAGGAACCAGACTTAATAGGGAACATATCCTCATCTGGGTGACAACAAAACTGTTCATGCTGTATCAGTCCAAAGCCATCTTCATTGATCTTTATGTAATCTTATTGATCTCAGTAATCTTATTGATCTTTATGTATGTACATAAATACATACCTTTACCATGCATACCTTTTTTTGTACTGCATTTTTATATGCTCTTCCACTTCCCCTTACCTTGTACCCATTGTATATTGTCTGTATAGTCTATTTATTGTTTGTTACACACAGTCTTCAGAGTTGCCGCATCTTATTTCAATGCACCTTTGTACCAGCTATGAATGTGCATCTGACAAAGCTTTGAATCTTGAAACATTTATCATTCATTCATTTTTCCATTCATTCCTTCAGTAATTCCTTCTTTTGTTCATCTTCAGTAAGGACTTTGTCCTGGTCATGATCAAGTGAATCGGTAGCCCACCACAGGAACACTGGGTGCAAGGCAGGAATACACCCTGGACGCGACAACAGTTGATTGCAGATCTTGCATAGGTATTCACATCCGTAAACTTTTTCACATTTTGTAGTCTTACAACCTGAAACTTAAATGGACTTAACTGCGATAATATGCCACGAATCTATACAAAATAGCCCAAACTATTGAAGTGGTGGAAAAACCAACATAGTTGGTGAAATTATTACAAATAAAAACACAGAAATTGTGTAAGTCTTAACCCTTGTTTCAGTGAAACCCCTATATAACAACCCCATTTCCATAAAAGTTGGGATTTTTTCTAAAATGCAATAAAAACAAAAATCTGTGATTTGTCAAGTCTCTTGAAACTTTAATGAACTGACAAAAGTACAAAGAAAAGATAATCAGTGTTTTCACTTAATTGTATTTTGTAAATATAAACAAATTTAGAATTTGATGCCTTCAACACACTCAAAAAAAGGCCGGACAGAGGCATGTTTACAACTGTGTTACATCACCCTTCCTTTTAATTGCACTTTTAATTGTTTGGGAATTGAGGATAATAATTGTTGCAGTTTTGCAAGTGGAATTTTTGCCCATTCTTGCTTGATACAAGATTTCAGCTGCTCAACAGTCCTTGGTTGCCATTGTCTGATTCTCCTCTTCATGATGCGCCATAGGAGACAGATCTGGACTGCTGGCAGGCCAGTCAAGCACACGCACTCTGTTTCTACGAAGCCACACTGTTGTAGCATGTGCAGAATGAGGCCTGGCATTGTCCTGCTGAAATAACCATGGACTTCCTGGGAAATTACATTACCTTGATGGCACATATGTCTCTATTCACGCATATGCAAGTCACCCATGCTGTGGGCACTGATGCACCCCCATACCATCTCAGACGCTGGCTTTTGCACCTTTCGCTTATAACAGTCTGATAACGGTCTTTTTCATATTTGGCACGGAGAGCTCCGTTTTTCCCGAAAACAAGATGAAACGTGGACTCATCTGACCACAGCACATGTTTCCACTGCCTTTCAGTCCATCTGAGATGAGCTTGGGCCCAGAGAACTCGGTTGCATTTCTGCATAGAGTTGATATGTGGCTTCCTCCTTGCGTAATAGAGTTTCGGGTTGCTTTCCTGGATGCAGCAGCAGACTTTGTTAAGTGACAACGGTTTTCCAAGTCACGCACATTCAACAGTGGTCTCCGGCCTTGCCCTTTACGCAATGAGATCTCTCCGAATTCCCTGAATCCTTTCACAATATTATGCACTGTAGATGGTGAAAGACCTAAATTCTTTGCGATATTGCATTGAGCAATGTTCTTTTTGAACTGACTGACAATTCTCTCATGAAGGCTGGCACAAAGTGGTGAGCCACGACCCATCCTTGCTTGCAAAGACTGAGCTTTTGGTGGATGCTCCTTTTATGCCCAATCCGGATACCCTCCCCGTTACCAATTAAACTGATCCTCCAAAATGGTCTTACTTGAGTATTCTATAAACTTTTATAAAGACTTTTATAAAGTCTTATTTTGCCTCTGTCCCAACTTTTTTGCGTGTGTTGAAGGCATCAAATTCTAAATTTGTTTATATTTACAAAATACAATTAAGTTGGTCAGTGAAAACATTGAATATCTTTTCTTTGTACTTTTGTCAGTTAATTAAATTTTCAAGAGACTTGACAAATCAAAGATTTTTGTTTTTATTGCATTCTAGAAAAAAATCCCAGCTTTATGGAAATGGGGTTGTAGTTCTGGTGCAAGCAACTGCCATCAGAGGTCACATAATTAGTTGAATGTGGTATACCTGTGTGAAATTAAAGTGTCACATGAGCTCAATATAAATACACCTTTTTCTGGAAGGCCCCAGAGTTTGTGTAACATTGAAGACCACTTCCATGTTGAAGTATGCAGATTAAGAGCCCAGGAGTAAAAGAGAATATTCAGATTCCAGACCCATATCTCAATCTCCTTATCATCCTTGGGACTGCACCATTAAGTGAAGTGAAAGTGACATGTGAAGGCCAATGTATGGTAACCCATACTTGGAATTTGTCCTCTGCATTTAATTCATCCAAGTTAGTGCACACACATTAGGAGTTGTGGGTAGTGAACACACACACACTACAAACCATGAACTCACCCGGAGCAGTGGGCAGCCATTTTTGCTGCGGCACCCGGGGAGCAGTTGAGGGTTAAGGGCCTTGCTCAAGTGCCTAACAGTGGCAGCTTGGCGTTGCTGGGATTTGAACTCAAGACCTTCCGACCAGTTGCCCAACTTCTTAACCACTGAGCTACCACATGTAGCTTTCAACCTCAGCTGCTACAGTTTTCTTCTTTGTGGGGAAAAAATATGGTGTTCGAGTGGTCCTCTTGCAATGACTTGGTAACCTTTCTATTCCAGCAAAAGATTATAATGTAGGAAATGGAGAACTGCTATAAATTAGAGCAGCATTAGAAAAAGGGAGGCACTGGTTAGATGGAGCAGAAAATCCATTCCTGATCCTCACTGTGACCTTGAAACTGTGAAGTCAGCAAAGAGACTAAATCCACATCAAGTCAAGTCAAATCAGGTGGAGCCAGATGGGTACATTTCTTCACCAGGTTCAAGTTCACCTGTATTTATCGTGCAGGCTTGAAGAACACATAAGCCAATTCCTTGAGAAGATAATGATCAAACTATCTTGCCACAATTCTGTATTGTCATCAAGTGGGAAATCATAGAAAACATTAGAAAGGCCCAAGAGGAAGAACCAGTGAATAAAAGAAAAACAAAAAGTGAACAGCAATTCTGCAGGTGGAAATGCCTTGTTGATGAGAGAGGACAGAGGAGAATGGCCAGACTTATTTGTGTTGAAAGGAGGCTGCAGTAACTCAAATTGGGTTCCACTGCTGTCAGCCAAGAACAGGAACTCTATATGTACAGTAGATCAGTTCCTGTTGTAAAGGCCTAACCACTGACAGGAGATGCAAATTAGCTATAGCTGTAAATCCTAATTTACATTGAATCAGTTGTTTTGCATTTAGCAATGTTTACCTGTATTACAATAAACAATAATACACATGACTTATCATTGTATTAACCGGCTATAAAATTGTGAAAATGTAAATCAGGCGTGTTGAACGAGGTAGCTAATCTCTGCAAACTTGGTCCTCTGGGACTGGTCCTCCAAGACTGGACACTCGTGTCTTGAAAGACGACAGATCTGAGTATTTTTGCATATTCATAATTGAATGGCTCAAACCAAAATATTTCCACATATTTTATTTGAATTATTCATAACCTTTATAATTGCTACATTCTACTTATTTAATCAGCAAAGGAATGATATAGAAGCAACTGATGTTTGATGTCTTGTGGGGAGCTGACTTAATCTTATAAAGGAAAAGTTTAGCTGGAGTTTAGCTGTGATGCAAGCTATTATTAAGTGTTTTATTCATTTTGGAAAAGGCAAATCTTAAGTCTAATCTTCAAAATCAACTCCTTATGCTTAATATCTTATTCATTTAATCATCATCAGTACCAGAATAGTAGGTGGGAATACATTCTGCTGCAGGGCACCATGCACCCACACATTCACACCCTTATTCTCACCCTCATCACCAACCTACCTACTGGCATACTTTTGGGAGGTGGGAGGAAGCCAGAGAACCTGGAGAAAACCCATGCCCTTGTACCAACCTTGAAAAACCAACCAAAGTTTGTTTTTCATTGATCTATGTTCATTGGTCTATTTTTCATATAGAATCTGTTTTTTATGACAAATATATATTTTTGGTCTGAAAACACAGTATGGTTTATGTTTACTGGTGTCCTCACCAACCAGAGATGACCTTTGGAGGAGATGTCCTTTGTTTTTATAACTTATCATGAATTTACTGAGGTCATTGAAGGTTTAATGGGACATTTTATCAGACAGAAAAAGTAGATCATTCATATCAAATCATCAAGTTCAAATGAAAACAAAATTTGTCCAACTTATAGAATAATAGTTAATTGGTGATAGGTTTTGGAAAGTGTGTATAATATGACCCATGTATTATAAAACTACACTGTTGCAGAAGTCTTTGAATAAATTAATTTTTGAGTATTGGCTGCATTAAGTATATTGTAGCATTGCTGTGCATTCCTAGAGCGAACGCTAATTCACATATCCGTGAACCTCTGTATGAGTAACAGAGTTCAGCCTATTAATTGAACACTCATACTACAAGGTGTATGATTTTGCTGCTAGAAATGAAATAGGTGTGAGGAAATGCCCTGCACACCTGAATAATCACTTCCAGTCAGACACACAGCAGAGAGACTGATCTTTACCCTTCGCTCAGCTTTCATTAAGTTAATAAATGTGTGACAATAGAAATTCTAGAAGTCAAATGTGATGTTAGCTCCATATTTAATATTCCATGGCATCTTATTGTTAATAAAATTTCACCATCAAAACTGTAAATGAATTAAATTATGCTCCATTGGTTAACAATATATGGAACAGACCAGACCTACTTGTGTATTTTCCTCTTTAAATGTAATGTTTAATTTTTAAAAAGCAAGTCTCACAAAGTAAGGAAGGGTATGCTAAAAATAGATAAGCAGATGGAGGACTAAATCTGGTGGCCTTTTGCACACTCAACCAAAAAATCAACTGAATTTTTTGTTTGTTTGTTTGTTTGTTTGTTTTAAATCCTGCATGTATGTGGAATCTATTTTTCTCTTCATTTTTTATTTTCTTACATGCCCATAAAGAGTTAATAAGCTACCTATAAAGTAAACCAGCTTTCACAAGCAGTGTTAAGTCACTATTTCAAAAAGTATGGTTCAATAATAATAATATTTATTGAATTGCATACATGACAAATGTACAAATTGTGTCACTGATACTATGCTTGGCATGCAATGATACACTTAGCAAATCAATATGAGTTCAAATGTCACAATGCTGGAATAGACTAATATTGCTTTATACTATTAATGTAGAATTTTATAGAGCTATTATGTCTACCATTTGTTTGGTCCTTGTGTTTCTAACAAAAATGCTTTACAAAAAATTATTTATGCCAACTAAACTATCATGACAGTTTGAATCATCACTATAACAAAGTGCACCTCTGAGGTAACAGCATTTTTCACATATTTTGCTAAAATTGACTTTAACTGCTTTTTAATGTAGCCACACTCCTGTTCCCTGACACCATCTCTTCTTTTTGTCCTGTGAGTCTCCTGAAAAATTTCTGTATGGTCCCACTGAATGCAGGAGTGGAAAAGTAGTAAACCAGAGGGTTGAGCACACTATTGAAATAAGTGAAGCAAAGTGAAAAATAAAAAATAATATTTGCCTCACTGAAGTCTGAACATTGGTGGTACCAGATCTTCAGGAACAAAATAGCAAACCGTGTGGCAGTGCTTGGCAAGAAGCAGAAGAAAAAGACCATGGCAACAATTAAAATGAAGTGGACCGCCCTCTTGACCTTGCCTGTGGTGTCCATCGTTTTCGTTTTCAGCTGCCATGTAATGCAGACTGTGCAGAAGACGATGATGCTGCCTGGCACGCAGAACTGCATCACATAGAAGATACTGTGCCAGGTTACACTTAGATTGTTGTCCAAGCATATATTGAAGCTCTCACACTGGGTGTGATTTCTGAAGCTGAAAAAGTGTGGTGAGCTCAGCAACTGAACTGTCATAAGTAACACTATTGCCCATAGGCCTGCAGAGACCCACATGGCGTACTTCAGGTTCATCCGATTTAGGCGGTGTAGTGGGTGCACAATCTTCAGGTAGCGGTCCACAGCCACGGCGGTGAGGAACAAAATGCTGGCAGCTCTGGTGGCTGCCACAAGGAAGAGCAGCATGCGGCAGAAGACATCTCCAAAGATCCAGTCCTTGCCCCTGATGTAGTAGTCGGCTCTGAATGGCATGAAGCAGAGCAGCACTGAGTCAGCCACAGCCATGTGTGCCAGGTAGATGGAGTTTGGCTTCCAGCTCTCTTCAAAGGCAAACATGCAAAGGGCCAGAATGTTCCCACTAATGCCAAAAATGAACTCCATGATAAGTATAGTGGGTATGACTTGGTCTAAAATAGGGGACTCAAAAGCACAACAACCTGAGAAGTTTGACATGTTGGCAGTACTGATGCAGATGGACTGAGAAACTCTTTATCCACACTAATATTTTATTCTACTGCTGTAGGCAAATAACTAGGTGAATAAAACGTCAAACTACTCGCCACCCACCACCCATATTATAATGTAAAAATGATTATGAAAAAGACACAATGCACTGTGGCATGGCAACAATCTTCTCTACGAGAAAGTGACACTGGTGAAAGACAGAGTAAGGATGAACAATGAATGTGATTTGCATTTGTCCTAAACTCAAAATTCAGCTTTGTTTTAAATTTACCACCATGCTTGATTTACGTCAGCTGTGGTTTTAAATGAAAAGTAATGTTGAGAATAGAAGGCAGTGAGGCACAAATTACACCTATATAAAAAATATGCAAATGTGCATATCTATGTCCTTGTTAATTGTAAATTCCCAACTGAAAAAAAGAAAAAGTATATACAGTATCTTATAAAAGTGAGTACACCCCTCACATTTTTGTAAATATTTTATTATAACTTTTCATGGGACAACACTGACGAAATGGCACTTTGCTACAATGTAAAGTAGTGAGTGTACAGCTTGTATAACAGTGTAAATTTGCTGTCCCCTCAAAATAACTCAACACACAGCCATTAATGTCTAAACTGCTGGCAACAAAAGTGAGTACACCTCTAAGTGAAAATGTCCAAATTGGGCCCAATTAGCCATTTTCCCTCCCCGGTGTCATGTGACTCGATAGTGTTACAAGGTCTCAGGTGTGAAGGGGAGCAGGTGTGTTAAGTTTGGTGTCATCGCTCTCACACTCTCTCATACTGGTCACTGGAAGTTCAACATGGCACCTCATGGCAAAGAACTCTCTGAGGATCTGAAAAAAAGAATTGGTGCTCTACATAAAGATGGCCTAGGCTATAAGAAGATTGCCAACACCCTGAAACTGAGCTGCAGCATGGTGGCCAAGACCATACAGCAGTTTAACAGGACACGTTCCACTCAGAACAGGCCTCGCCATGGTCGACCAAAGAAGTTGAGTGCACGTGCTCAGCATCATATCCAGAGGTTGGCTTTGTAGAATAGATGTATGAGTGGTGCCAGCATTGCTGCAGAGGTTGAAGGGGTGGGGGGTCAGCCTGTCAGTGCTCAGACCATACGCTGCACACTGCATCAAATTGGTCTGCATGGCTGTCGTCCCAGAAGGAAGCCTCTTCTAAAGATGATGCCAAAGAAAGCCCGCAAACAGTTTGCTGAAGACAAGCAGACTAAGGACATGGATTACTGGAACCATGTCCTGCGGTCTGATGAGACCAAGATAAACTTATTTGGTTTAGATGGTGTCAAGCGTGTGTGGCGTCAACCAGGTAAGGAGTACAAAGACAAGTGTGTCTTGCCTACAGTCAAGCATAGTGGTGGGAGTGTCATGGTCTGGGGCTGCATGAGTGCTGCCGGCACTGGGGAGCTACAGTTCATTGAGGGAACCATGAATGCAAGCATGTACTGTGACATACTGAAGCAGTTCCCTTCGGAAACTGGACCACAGGGCAGTATTCCAACATGATAACGACCCCAAACACACCTCCAAGACGACCACTGCCTTGCTAAAGAAGCTGAGGGTAAAGGTGATGGACTGGCCAAACATGTCTCCAGATCTAAACCCTATTGAGCATCTGTGGGGTATCCTCAAATGGAAGCGCAAGGTCTCTAACATCCACCAGCTCTGAGATGTCGTCATGGAGGAGTGGAAGAGGACTCCAGGGGCAACCTGTGAAGCTCTGGTGAACTCCATGCCCAACAGGGTTATAATAATAGATAGATTATAGAAAATAATAGAAAATAATAGTGGCCACACAAAATATTGACACGTTGGGCCCAATTTGGACATTTTCACTTAGGGGTGTGCTCACTTTTGTTGCCTGTGGTTTAGACATTAATTGCTGTGTGTTGAGTTATTTTGAGGGGACAGCAAATTTACACTATTATACAAGCTGTACGCTCACTACTTTACATTATAGCAAAGTGTAATTTCATCAGTGTTGTCCCATGAAAAGATATAATAAAATATTTACATAAATGTGAGGGGTGTACTCACTTTTGTGAGATACTGTATATAATCTGATAATGGTAAATTTAATTTATGCATGCATGCATAAAATGCATGAATGAATGAATGAAATGCATGAAAACAAACATATCATCTTAAGGGCCAAATGTAATTGTCTTCTAACAGCAATAAAAAAATCAAGATAAAATGCATTCATCCTTTCGCTCAATCATTCATTTAGTGATTCTTTCATTTATCTTCAGCATATTCGCCCCAGACCCACCCAACTCAGCAGCAACATCAGATCTCCTCTGCCACTGAACTAATCAGAGTCTGCCATGGCGTAATGCCAACTGTCCATCGAACACCTGGCGCTTGTGTGAATAACCAGATACACAACACAAACCCAGAAGTAAGTTTGTACACAATCTAATAAATATGATGGGTTTCAGAAGCTCTTGAACAATTATCTGAATGTTAAGTTAGCAAAATTTGAGTTTCAAAAAAGGTAAGTAAAGTTCATGGCATATGTCCTGGACAAACAGGATATGGAGATGGACTGACCCAAGGTGGGTTCTACTGTTGGCTTATTGGGGGTTCAAGTGGCAGCACCACTCTTAAAGATCACCACTTCTTAAAGGTAAACCAAATAAACTCCACTGAACAGAAGAAGTATTTCAGGCCTTTTGGAGACTTTCAAAGTGCAAATATCATTCGTCATCCAGACCCTTTACTCCTCACCCTTCAATGAGCATTATTCACTGAGTTTTATACTTCTAGCACCACACTGAGTTTATGCCTGTTACAGTAGCTCCTTATTTCTGTGTCCTTTTTAAAAAAAATAATTATTTTGTTGTTTTGTGACTCTTTATGGCCTAAGTATGTTCAATAGTAATACAACAAAGTAATACAATGTGGACTGGTACATTTCATATCATTCTACTGATCTTTGGGATGGATTATTCCAATTAATTTTTTGACCTCAGTCATGCTGGTATTGTTTACACAAGGGAACAGCTGCTCGCCCTCGAGGTGCTGATACCATTGTTTCCCCAGGCATAAACCTGAAGGAGCTGTGACAGAGATATCATGGCAGCAGAGCAGGAGTGAAACGGGGGCAAATAAATGGAGATTTAAACCCTCCCTTCTTTAATGACTGTGTAAGATTGCTGGCAAATGTGTAGCTGGCAGTTTGTGGAATGTAAAACTAGAGAGAACAGAACACTGGCTCTTCTGTAAGCAAATGTCAAAGAAGTCTACAGCTCCAAAGTACTCCCACCACTAGGGAGATCAAATCATAACCTGGTTTATCTCATACCCCTGTATAAGCCCATGGTACGGTGGCAAGCAATGACCAACAGGACAGTGAGGAACTGATCTCTTGAGCTCATTGACTAACTGAAGGGTTGCTTTAAGGTTACAAATTGGGATGTGCTCCAGGGTGCACTATGGGAAGAAGGCAATGTTCTGCTGGGAAACCTTGGGTCCTGGCATTCATGTGGATGTTACTTTGACACGTATAGCCTACCTAAACATTGTTGCAGACGAAAAACACCCCTTGATGGCTACGGTATTCCCTAATGGCAGTGGTCTCTTTCAGCAGGATAATGCACCCTGCCACACTGCAGAAATTGTTCAGGAATGGTTTGACAAAAAGTTCAGGGTGTTGACTTGGCTTCCAAATTTCCCAGATCTCAATCCCACCTCACAACTTACAGGACTTAAAGGATCTGCTGCTAACCTCTTGATTCCAGATACCACTGGACACCTTCAGAGGTCTTGTGGGGTCCATGCCTCGATGGGTCAGACCTGTTTTGACGGCACAAGGGGGACCTATACAATATTAGGCAGGTGGTTGTAATGTTATGGCTGAACAGTGTATAATTACCTGGGCATGTATTTGGACGACAGACTGGATTGGACTACTGTATGAATACCGATGCGATGTACTATAAGGGCCAACATTGCCTCTACTTTCTGATTAGGTTGTGGTCCTTCAATGTGTGCACATCACATTTGTGGGCGTTCTACCAGTCAGTTGTAGCCAGCACACTTTTCTACGCTGTTGTATGCTGGGGAAATGGCATCAGTACAAAGGCTGAAAAGAAACTGAATAGGAAGATTATTGGAGTACTGTTAGATCCACTGGAGGCAGTTTGTGTACAAAAGACTCTCAGCAAACTGTTAGCCATTATGAACAATAACGCACATCCCTTACATCACACACTGGATAAACAGAGAAGCACCTTCAGTAACAGACTGATTATCCTTGCACTGTACTAAGGAGTGCCATGCAAGATCATTCTTACCCACAGCAATTAGACTGTATAATGAATCATCCAACTGTTGCAACAATACTTACCTCCCACTGTCCAGATAGAACCAAGACTATTATTATTATTATTATTATTATTATTATTATTATTATTATTATTATTATTATTATTTTTATTATTGTAGGGCTAAAATATATAAAGTTAATTACTTAGCCCACTGCTCTCCCATATGACGGAAATAGGTGCAGCGAAGGTTAATGCGTGTTTTAATGTATGATTTAAATATCTGACTCAATTTAATTGATTATCTGACTCCAATAGAATAATCTTCTAGTTAGTGCTAGAAGTGTTAGCACTCAGTGTTCTACTAATATTTACTCCTAAGCATCTTCAAGCGAAGCTGTCATTAAAATGACGGTCCTACATCAGAGACTTTCATATAGCTTCTTTATTAAACCATTATTTTGTTAGCTCAGAGGTTTCTATCAACGTGCAAGCCTAGGCCTTTCCTATCTTACTTGTCAGAGGTTCTGTTTAAACTTGCAAGTATTAGCCTTTACTTTTGGCTTGTCAGAGGTTGACTTTAAACATGTCTAACGTATTATACACCTTTAGTTTAAGAAACTATTCTTAATAAGAATACCAAACATAGACACAGAGTATTTAGAAATAGAATAACAAATGGATTTAATACAATATCACAATTAAAAAGATACATAAAATAGAGACAAAGGTAACTTACAGGATTACAGTCAGCGTCACGGACATAGGATGTATGATGGAAAAAGCATCATGTTTTTTACCAAGCATATCCTATTATACCGCTGAGCCTCTTTGAAATGTATAGTGACCAGGATACCAAATGGAGATAAAACAATGTGTTGTTTGGCAGGGTGGACCCCATGGTGTTTTATGTCAAGTCTATCTCACTTTCAGGAACTGTATGTTAATTAAGTTCCCGAGAATGAGTTCAGTGGGAACAGAAAGGTAAAAAGTCTCCCATGCAAACCAATGGGTGTGTGTGTGTGTGTGTGTGTGTGTGTGTGTGTGTGTGTGTGTGTGTGTGTGTGTGTGTGTGTGTGGAAAGAGCACATATTGCAACATATATTGTAAATGTTGTTTCCTAAACTTTATGATATTTATGATATCACCACAACGTTCCCCATGAAATATGGATACAAATGATACCAAACATGCCCTGGTCTACTAATGTAGTTAAACACAATTTCTGTCCTTAAACTGATCACTGCCACAGTTACTAATTTTTCCTACAAAATCCCCCCTCAGGGACGTCTGAAAGCAGAGTTTTTTAACGGCCCGAGAGCTTGTGTGGCAGTTAGGGAAAATCAAAGAGCAGAAATGTGTCTTTGGAAGTAGCAGCATTGGATGATCGTGATGGTGCATATGAGGAGGCTGGCCAGAACACATCCTCTGAAGGTCCAGTCCCACCAAGTGTAGGCGTATTTCGCCAAGAGTGTGGATGCACTGGTCAGAATTTTGGTTGTTTGCCCAGCCAGGTTCACCTCCACTTGCGCTTGGTTGAGGTGATAATCGGTTTCTTCGATCAGTCGCTGCACCAGCTGTATGGTGTCCAGTATGGGCTTTGTGCTTTCCTCATAGAATGTGTCCTCCCACCGGGGAGAGACGTCAGTGTCCACTGGCACTCGGCCCAGGAGGTTAAAATGTCCCATGGTGAAGTCCTCTTTTACCTCCAGGCAGAAAGTGTGATTTGCAGG
Organism: Cranoglanis bouderius; assembly: GCA_023630585.1. Taxonomy (NCBI): domain Eukaryota; kingdom Metazoa; phylum Chordata; class Actinopteri; order Siluriformes; family Cranoglanididae; genus Cranoglanis; species Cranoglanis bouderius. The sequence goes on along the minus strand of CM042567.1, from coordinate 7,688,643 downwards.
GCATAGCAAACCGCCGTAGCTGTAAGAGGTCATTTCACTGATCACACACCACTGTGTCTGTGACACTTGTACTGCATCAGCATAACCATGTAAGGAGTGCACACTGATGAGCTTAGTGTTATTATACGTTACATGCTGCAAGGTGTTACAAGTACATATGATATAGCTTGAGGTTTCATGACAACAGGAACGTGTGGTGAACCATATTTCATTACCTTTCCTTGTCATATACCCTGTCATATGGTTCCATTTGATAACCTGGTCCTTGACAGCACTGCCCAGAGTGCGTATTGTGGTAGCGTCTGTAAAAACTTGCTCAGAGTGAATAAAAGGATATGTCACATAAAAACCTAAACAACCAGTACATTCATTGCCATTGTACATCATAATAGTGGTTAACAATTCAGAATACTGTATGTTTTGTAAATTTAGGGTCAAACCATCTGTCCAGATTCAATATTTCAATGAGATCAGTTAGAGCATGGTGTGATGCCTTTTGGAGTCGGAGATCAAGAATCTCCTGTCTAGCAGTGGTGAACAAATATTGTGCATATGTTCTGCATACGATTTCTTGTTCAAAGGTGTGTGTTAGGTTAAAAACCATGTGGCTTAGGTGCAGTAAGGCTTGGGCTTCTGATGTAACAGCTTTGATAACATTATCCTCACTGTTAATCAGATGTTGGAAACCAGTGGCAATTTGATTAGTTAACCAGGAAGTGTACTGTGATTGTTTGGTGGCCTGGTATGAATTGAGTATGGAGTTACCAGCTCCGAATAATCAGTGACATCAGCAAATAAGTCTCATCTGAAGCGTGTTTGGGTGGATGGAGTTTGGACAGCAAGCCTGTTTTTGTAATCTAAAATTAAGTCGTCCACTTGAGTCTGTAACCATATATAGGGTTTTGGGTGAGATTTGCAGTGTGTGAGGTAAGCTGAAAAGACATTTGAGATGTTGTAGTTAACATGAACCATAACTAAGCTGATATCATGGAGGAGGGTCTTATTAATGTTGCTTTTAATAAGACCTCCCTTTGGAATTGGGTAGGTTTTGGGGCACTGTGTTGGTTTGTGGTAGCCGCATGTGGTTAGATTAAAACAGTATTTTTGAGTCCATGTGCAATTAGTTGGACTTGTCCATAATTTTGGGCTGGCTACACACAAACCAACACAGTACATACCCTCCCGTTTCTTTGTCCAAACAAAGGGTTTGGGTTTGATGAATTCAACCTGTGGGGAAGAGAGATTAAAAAGGTGAGATGTATATATGTTGTGGGTAGAATTATGATGTACTATGTGTATGCATTCGTACATGGCCAATTCTAGATCTTTTGTGTCATAACACTTCTTAGGATCAGTTCCATTATTTCTGTATTTGAATAGGGTGCTCAGTTCGCCCATTTCCTTTCCTTCAATAATTTTTAATTTCAGCCATGTTGTGTGATTTGTTTGGTTAGCACCTGGTCAGCAGGACCAGTGATGCTGAATGTAGGGGGATGGGTGGAACCTGAACTACAGCAGATTTGTGTTGAGCAATTTGGTTCTGGTGCTACACCAGGGGGCCATGTAGCTATTTGTTTGGGTAAGATTGTCAGAGAATTTGATGTGAATGGCCCCTTAAAATGTTTCCACACCCATCTCCCGCATTGGAGCTCATGGCTCAGTTCTATCCGCTGTCCTAGTTCAATGCAGGTTTCCCCAGTGACTTTCCTGGCATCTGGAGTCCATGGGGTGGCAGTGGATAGCCTGTAAGAAAAGGAAAAATTAGGGAAAAAAAAGAAAAAGAGAGGCATAAAACATTGTTATTTCTGTTTTTTATATCGCTTGCATTGTCATGTGGTACCATTTCAGTTTGTTTCTTGATTTGATGGCCAAGCAGCTATTACAAACTGCTGTGATCTCATATGGACCATGCCACCATGGTGCAAATGTGTTGTCCTTAACAAATACCCGTATCAGAACTAAATCTCCTTCCGAAAATTTAGTCTCTGTAGTAGGGTTATGTTGGGCACCATTTGCGCGATCTGTCTGCTGTTGTTTTAGGGTGGCGTGTGCATGAAGTATCTTGATTCTGTCTTGCAATTGTAACAGAACAGACTGCTGTGTAGCATGCATCAATGGGCCCAGATGAGCTGGGGTGATCTCAGGGTCCATCGGGAGTTTCAGTACTCTACCTGTCATCAGCTCGTATGGGCTGATGCCGGTCGCTCTAGAAGGAGCAGCTCTCAGGACAGTTAAAACTGTGGGCAAAGCATCAGTCCATTGTCTTTTGTGTTGTGATATTTGTTTAGCTATCTGCTCCTTAATAAACGGTTTGTTCTTTCAACCAAACCTGAGCTTTGAGGCCTGTAGGGAACATGTAACCTTTGATGAATGTTTAGTATTGTGCACATGTCTTTTATGACCTGGCTGGTGAAGTGGCTTCCCTGATCTGATTCAATTTGGTAGGGTGCCCCCAGAGGGGGATGATTTGGTTGGCCAGCACTCGTGCTACTGTGTGTGCAGTGTTGTTTTTAGCTGGAATGGCTTCCACCCATTTTGAAAATTTGTCCACAATCACTAAGCAATAGCGATACCCCCCTCTGGCGTTTGGGAGTGGTCCAATAAAGTCCATCTGAAGTGAATCCCATGGGCCCCGTGGGGGGTCTGGGCGATGGAGGTTAACTCGGCCTAGCTTTCCTTGATTGATTGTTGCACAGACAAGGCACATACTACACCACCTTTTTACATCGAGCGCCATATCTGCCCACCAAAAATACTGTTGTATGAGCTTTAGGGTTCTGTCTGCTGAAATGTGGGCATACTCATGGTAGAGTTTAATTAATGGTCTCTGGAGAGCTTCCGGAACTACATACTTGCCTTCCCGTATTACTAAGCCTTCTGTAACAGTGATGAGGGAGTCTTGTTTTAGTGCCGGTTTAAGCTCTCCTTCTGAGGCCCATAATTCCTGTTGGTACTGTTTTAGGTCTAGAGGCACTGGCTTTACCGCACTAATGGCTTGAGCTACCTTTGTGGATTGTTTCCATGGTTGGCCATTTTTAGCTGCTAACTTAGCGAGCCGATCTGCAAAGTTGTTATTTTGTTCGTGCACGTCCGGGTTCTTAGAAATGTGAGCTCGCACTTTGACCACAGAGAGGCTGTTTTTTCTATTTTTAATGACATCCCAAATAGCACAAATTAAATTGAAGTGTTTAATGGGCTTCGCTGCAGCTGTTAGAAATTTTCGCAATTGCCATTGTGTCATAAAATCATGTACTACCCCAAAGGCATAATGACTATCTGTAAACACGCACAGCGGCTCAGGATGTGATTTGATAGTTTCAAATAGTGCAATGAGTTCTGCTTCCTGGGCTGACATATTTGCTGGGAGTTTAAATAGTTGTTCCTGGCCATCATCACGATTGGATGGGTTAAGTACCCAGACCGCACACCCAGTGTGAAAATGTCCCTCTTCCCAAAATCGAGACCCATCAATATATGTGCGTGCCTGACCCGGCAGTTCACATTCTGAGACGGTTTCTGGTATTCTGGTATTTACTACTGTGATATCTCTAGCTTGGATATCGGCTATCCACCTAGCTAATCTCTGTGTAGACACACCTTTAATTTTCCCCTGTAATAGCATCTGTATGCATTGTATGCACCACAACAGACTGAAATCCCACAAGGGGCTCCGTGGTGGTCAACATCCAGTGAATTGCCAAAACGTGCTGTGTGCATGGGTCGTATGTTTGCTCTACCAGCAACTTTTTACGGCTGTAGTATTCTACCGGCCGTAATTTCCCCCCATGCTCTTGGGCTAGCACTCCGCTAAGTGTGTTCACGTGTGCGTCGACTTGAATATGATAGGGTTTATTAGAATTAGGAAGGCCTAAAGTGGGTGCTGAACATAACTTCTGTTTTAGCTCAATGAACGCCATTTCGTGTTTTTCAGTCCAATCTAAAATGTCATTGGGTTTCCTTTTCCCTTTGACAAGTTCATACAGCAGAGCAGTTGCGCTTGCATAATCAGGAATAAATACCCGTAAACAGTTTGCCGTTCCTAAGACTTTCTGTAGTGAATTTAGGGTGTGGGGACGTGGTAACTCCGTGATGCATTTGCGTCTGTCGTCTGTCAGGGCTTTCTGGTTTTGCTTTATGTTATAGCCTAGGTATTGAACTTCGCGCATGGCTATTTGGGCTTTGGTCTTGTTCATTTTAAATCCGGCCTTTCCGAGAGTTTGCAGTACTCGGTCAACTAATTTGATGTGTTCTTCTAGGGAATCTCCCGTGGCTATCAGAATGTCATCGACGTAATGCAATACATTCTTATTCCCTTGAAATGGTTTTAAGACGTCTGCCACTGCTCGATGAAAGATAGCTGGACTGTTATGGAAGCCCTGCGGCATTCTTTCCCACGTGTATTGTATCTGGTTAACGGTAAATGCTAACTTCCATTGGTCTGACTTCCGGACTGGGAGTGACCAAAATCCATTGGCAATGTCCAACACTGTGAATCAGCTAGCCTCTGTTGTTACTTCACTCAGAATAGTTGAAGGATTATCGACTATTGGGGCAGCCTTAGGAAGGGCTCGGTTGAGGTTTTGATAATCGACTCTAAGACGCCACGCCCCATCCAGTTTCGGCACTGGATACAGAGGAGAGTTTGTAGTAGAGCTACAGTGCCAAATGATGCCCCTGCTTTCAAGCTGTTCAACTATTTGGTGCACTGCTGCCTCTGCCTCTGGCTTAATTTTATACTGTTTCTGTGGCGGAGGGGGATCTCCCTCGAGGCAAACTTCCATATCAATTTTCCCACAATCGTTTTTATCTTTTGATAACGATTTGTTCGTGTTTGTCTATTAACTGTTGGACGGGATCTGTTTCAGCAATGGACATAATGCGTAAAATTTCTGGATTTTGTTTTCCTCTAGTAGTCCGTTCCGTCATCATCTTGATTTGCTGTTCTAAGCAAAGGATAACAAAGCCGTATTTCTGCATGATGTCCATTCCTAAAACAGTCCCTTCTGAGTTTCCTGGTAAATACCAAAACGGTTCTTCAATCACTATGGCTCCCAAATCTAAACGGCTTGGTATTGTTCTTGTGGCGATCATCAGATTGTCCCCTATACCAGTAACGCGCATTTTCTCATCCGTTAATGTTAATGGAATGTCTGTACATGAGCAGGCAGCTCCCGTATCAATAAGCACATCTCATAACCGGCCTCCAAGGTTGGCTCTAATTTTGATACGATTACTGCAGTGGATAATACTGCCCACTGATATGGAGGCCACGCACCCCTATTGTCTATGATTTACTTTGGGGTACGTTTATGCGCCGGAGATATTGTATTCTATCACCTCTAGCCGCCTGGTAACTTGGGTCAAACGGTCCTGCATATCTTGGTAATCGTATGTGGGACGGTACTCTGTTGTTCTGGGAAATTCGCGTTCTTTGTCGAAGTCTCGACCTTTGTCATTGAATCTAGGTGGCCTTTTAAAGCTGCCTGATTGTTTTATTAGCTGAAAGCATTCATCGGCTATATGCCCGGTTTTACCGCAGTACTTGCACCTTTTCTCAGATCTGTATCTGGCAGTTTCTGGCGTCCCTTCAGCTACCCATTGAACTGACGCAATTTGTTTTTTATCTTGTCTAATTTGCCTTTCGATTTCAGATGCCCAGCTCACTATAGAGTTAAACGTATGTTCAGGTGGGTTAGCACAGACACGAAGTGTCCTTGCTAACCTGGATATCAATGGCTTCCTCACAAAACCCTCTGAAACAATAAAAAATCTTGGTATTACACTTGACCCATCATTGACTTTTGATTTGTCAGCAAATCTGCCTTTTTTCACTTCAGACAGATTGCCAGACTGCGTCCTATTCTTAGCATGAAGGATGCTGAGTCACTGGTACATGCATTCATAACATCACCACTTGATTACTGCAATTGTCTGTTTTTTGGCCTCCCATCTAAATTGATTACCAAATTACAATACATTAAAAACTGTGCAGCACGTGTTATTACTCATAAAAAATGCTTCGAACATATTACTCCCACTTTGGCTGGTTTGCACTGGTTACCTGTCTCCTGTCGCATTAAATTCAAACTTCTGCTCCTCACCTTCAAAACCTTAAATGGTCTAGCACCCCAATATCTTTGTGACTTACTGCACATTTACACACCAACACGCTCCCTTCGCTCATCAAACTTAGGTCTTCTCTGTGTCCCTAAGCTCCGTCTCTCCACTGCTGGTGGCCGATCCTTTAGCGTAGCTGCCACTAAGTTATGGAACTCACTCCCCCAAAATCTCCGGAACATATCCTCCATTTCCTTGTTTAAATCACAGTTAAAGTTCGTTCTCTTTTCCCAACACTATCTCTCTACTTCTGGTGCCGGACCTTCTGGAATTTCTTTGTCTATATGTTCAACTGTTGTGTGTTCCTGATTGTAAAGTGTCCTTACTTCTGACACCTGACTTTCTGGAATTTCTTTGTCTGTATGTTCAATTGCTGTGTGTTTCTGACTGTAAAGTGTCCTTGAGCTATGGAAAGGTGCTACAGTATATAAATAAAACTTATTATTATTATTATTATTATTATTATTATTATAATTATTGTATGTTTTGTTTTGATTCATGTCTTGTCCCCACCGCTACCCATGACACTACTGTGTCATGATCATGGGTAGGGGTGAAGACAAGGAGACACTACTGTGTCATGATCATTCTTACCTGTTTTCAGTTCCTTCCTTTATTAGTTTGTGTATTTAAGCCCTTGTGTTTCATTGTTTCTGTCATAGTTTATGTCATAGTTTACATGCATTACTGATGCATTATTGTTTGCTTCTGCCTGCCTCTGCATTGACCTTTGCTATGGACTATGACGATGATTTATGGATTTGCCATAATAAACAAGACGTTGATCTTAGATGCTTGTGTCCTGCTTCTACTCACCACATGTTACAGCTTCATTGTGGGGATGGTGTTCTCAGGGTAATGAGTACTTTAGCGTTTCTTCCTAATGGGCAAAAAAGTTCCAAACTCCAAATGGGATTTCATAAAAGAGCTGTGAACAGCATCTCCCATCTGAGCTGTGGATTGCTCCAGCTTCTTCGGAGATACCCAGTAGCAAACTTGGTCAGTCATCATTTTCAGTCAAGGCATATAGTTATGGAATGCTCAACCATCAGAAATAAAAATGCTAACAGAGTTCAATCACCTCATCTTATGGCATGGGCATGTATGACTACCAATGGAACTGGTTCCTTTGTCTTTATTAACGATGCGACTGCTGACAAAAGCAGCAAGATGAATTCTGAAGTGTATAGACATGATTTAACAAAGTTTACCTCTACTGTCCCCATATTTTTTGTGATGAATGAGGTACGGCATTAAACTCTGCAGTTTGACACTCGTCTTATCCAGTGGAATAAGATCTGCATATTTGCATATTCATATTTGAATGGCCCCACTGCGTATATGCGACAACTCAAGCCTAAATATTTCCACATTTTCATTTGAATTATTCATATTATAGTGTGGTGAGCACCTTCCTTACTGATACGGTCTACTTACCTAATCAGCAAAGGAAATTATTTGGTTGGAACTGATGTTTAATATCTTGTGAGGAGCTGACATACTGGAGATGAAATTTCACTGTAAACTGTCATTGAGAGTCATATCTGGGTTTGAAAAGGCACATTTTAAGTCTTATCTTCAAAAACAACTCCTTATATTTGATATCTTATTCATTAAGTCATCTTCAGTAACTGCTTTACTGAAGATGATCCTTCTGAGGATCGCGATGGATTCAAAGCCTGGAAACACCGGGCAAGAGGCAGGAATACAGTTCATCATGGCACCTTGCACATATACATACATACCCAGGGACAATTTAGAGATGCCAATCTATCTACTGGCAAGTTTTTTAGGAGATGGTCGGAAACTAGAGGACCTGGAGTAAACCCATTTCCTTGTGCCACCCTTCAAATGTTTTGAGGGTTGAGGGCCTTGCTTAAGAGCCCAACAGTGGCAGCTTGGCAGTGCTGGGTGCGGCACTTTTGAACCCCACTGTATGTATTATTACATTATTTATACAATAATTATTTATCCAGTGGTTATGTTTTCATTAAAAATCAGGGGCGAAAATATTAACTGTTCTCCAGCTACTAGTACTCAGTTTCTTAATTTACATTTCAATAGCTTTCAAATAATTACAGAACAATAAATCTGTATTTAATTCAAAATAAGAGAAATAATTATAATTATTTGGCATACTAGGCCTAAGCAATAAAATATAAGGCGGACTTACTCTAACCATTTCTTCTTGTACAGTACTAAGGCCAATAAATGTCTCAGCATGAGCAATCATCTGAACACACACACACACACACACACACACACACACACACACACACACACCCACATCCACACCTTGTTACCTTTTAGATGAAATGCACATGCAAAATATGCAAATTTCTAATGGTTTAGGCTATGTGTTGTTTACCAACCACAGATGACCTTCACATGTGGAAGAGATTGAGGTTTAATGGGGCATTTTATCAGACAGGAAATAAGATCATTAACCGCAAATTGTCAATTTCACATGAAAACTAGTAACTGTTTAGGTTATACAGTAGTATGTATAATATGACCCATGCATTATAAACCTACACTTTTGAGACTCATTTTTTAATTTATTATCAAAGGACCCTTAGTATAGTGTTGCTGCGCATTCATAGAGTGGACGTCAATTTGCATTCTCATGAGCCCATGTTTGAGTAGCAGAATTTGGCCTATTAATTGAACATTTATACTACAGGGTGTACGATTTTGCTGGATGAAATGAAATAGGTCCAAATATGTATGTGGAATTCTATATCTATTTCTCTTTTCAACAAAGTTGGTGGATTACAATTTTTCTTTACATGCTCCTACAGAGTTAATAAGCTACCTATAAAATGATCAGCCTTCTTACTCTGGAACAAACACTTTTCCTAGAAGGGAAAGTCACTATTTTTTAAATTTAAGGTTCAATAATAATATTTAGTTCAGTAATAGGATTTACATAAATGACAAGATATGCAAACTGTCTCATTGATGCTAAGCTTGGCATGCAGTCAGACACTTTGCAAGTTAATATGAATTCAGATGTCACATGATGCTGAACACATCCAGTATTTCTTTATAGTATAAATACAATGGTTTATAGAGTTATTATTTCTACCATTTGTTCTGTCCCACCAAAATGGTAAATAGTACAGTATTAGTTATTATTTTTTGTCTTTAAGCAAACTGAACTATGAAAAGCTGGCATATATACACATCATAACAATTTGAATGATCACTACAACAAAATGCACCTATCACGTAACAGCATTTTACACATATTTTGTTTAAATTTACTTGTTATTCGCTTGTTACTGTAGACACACTTGTGTTCCCTGAAGTCACCTCTTCTTTTTGCCCTGTTAGTCTCCTGAAAAATTTCTGTATGATACCACTGAATGCAGGAGTGGAAAAGTAGTAAACCAGAGGATTTAGCATACTATTTAAATAGGTGAAGCAGACTGAAGTATAAAACGCCAGATTTGCCTCACTGAAGTACGAACACTCTTGGTACCATGCCTTCAGGATCCAAACAGCGACCCGTGAGGCAGTGCTTGGAAAGAAGCTGATGAGGAACACCATAGCGACGACGAAAATGAACTGGACGGCCCTCTTGACCTTGCCTGTGGTGTCCATCGTCTTGGTTTTCAGCTGCCATGTAATGCAGACTGTGCAGAAGATGATGATGCTGCCTGGCACACAGAACTGGAGCACATAGAAGGTGTTGTGCCATATTGAAAGCGGACTGTTGTCCAAGCATATGTTAAAACTCTCACACTGGGTGTGGCTGCCGACGCTGAAAAAGTGTCGTGAGCCCAGCAAGTAGGCTGTCATAGCTATAATAATCGCCCATAGGCCTGCAGAGACCCACATGGCGTAGCTTAGGTTCATCCGATTTATGCGATGTAGTGGATGCACAATCTTTAGGTAGCGGTCCACAGCCACAGCAGTGAGGAAGAAGATGCCGGCGGCCCTGTTGGCTGCCAGGAGGAAGAGTATGATGCGGCAGATGGCATCTCCGAAGATCCAGTCCTGGCCCCTGATGTAGTAGTCGGCTCTGAATAGCAGGCAGACCAGCACCACTGAGTCGGCCACAGCCAGATGTGCCAGGTAGATGGAGTTAGGCTTCCAGCTCTCCACGTGGAAAGCAAACATGCCAAGGGCCAGAACATTCCCCGTAAGGCCAAAAATAAATTCTATAATCAGTATAGGGGGTAGAACCTGCTTTAAGGTGGGGGACTGAAAAGCACAACAAACTGAGGAGTTTGACATGTTGGCAGTACTGATGCAAATGGACTTAGGAACTCTTTGGCCCACACTGCTTTTTTATTCTACAGCCATAGGCAAATAACTAGGTGAACAAAACGTCAAACTACTCACCACTCTGCACCCACATTATAATTTAAAAATGATTATGAGGAAGACACCATGCACTGTGGCATGCAGCACACTTCCTTGGGGAAAGTGCCATTAGTAAAACACATATATACATATAAACAATAAAAGTGGCTTGTATTTGTCCTAATTTCAGTATCCTGTGGTTATGAAGAGTAATGTTGAGAATAGAAGGAAGTCATGCACACATTACATGTACATATACAGTGCCCCCCGCTAATATTGGCACCCTTGGTAAATATGAGCAAATAAGGCTGTGAAAAACTGTATTTACTGTTTAACCTTTTAATCTTTTGTTAAAGAAATTCACAAAAATACTCTGCTCTCATGGATATCAAACAACTGCGAACAAAACATGGGTTTAAAAAAAATCTTTGTTAAATATAGGTGTCCAACAATTATTTTAGTCAATACTTTGTGCTACCTCCCTTTGCCAAGATAACAGCTCTGAGTCTTCTCCTGTAAAGCCTGATGAGGTTGGGAAATACATGGCAATGGATCTGAGACCATTCCTCCATACAGAATCTCTCCAGATCCTTTAAATTTTTAGGTCTACGCTGGTGGACTCTCCTCTTCAGTTCACCCCACAGGTTTTCTATGGGTTTCAAGTCAGGGGACTGGGATGGCCATGGCAGGACCTTAATTTTGTGGTCAGTAAACCATTTTTGTGTTGATTTTGATGTATGATTTGGATTATTGTCCTGCTGGAAGATCCAACCACAGCCCATTTTAAGCTTTCTGGCAGAGGCAGTCAGGTTTTCATTTAATATCTGTTGATATTTGATAAAGTCCATGATGCCATGTATCCTAGCAAAATATCCAGGTCCTCTGGCAGAAAAACAGCCCCAAAACATTAAAGAGCCACCACCATATTTAACCGTGGGCATGAGGTACTTTTCCATATGGCTACGTCTCCGTGTGAGTCAAAACCACCTCTGGTGTTTATTGCCAAAAAGCTCTATTTTGGTTTCATCTGACCATAGAACCCGATCCCATTTGAAGTTCCAGTAGCGTCTGGCAAACTGAAGACACTCGAGTTTTTTTTTGGATGAGAGTAGAGGGTTTTTCTTGAAACCCTTCCAAACAAATTGTGGTGATGTAGGTGACTTCGGATTGTAGTTTTGGAGACTTTCTGACCCCAAGACACAAATAACTTCTGCAGTTCTCCAGTTGTGATCCTTGGAGATTTTTTGGCCACTCGAACCATCGTCTTCACAGTGTGTGAAGACTGACTGTCCCTCAGTGGTGGAATGAACTTTCATCCTCAATCCGGACAGCAGAATCTGCCACTATTTTCAAAAAACAGCTAAGACCCACCTCTTCTGTGAACACTTAACTAACCCCTAATTCCCCCCAATTTTATAAAAAAAAATGCACTTACACTAGCTCTTACACCTCTACTCTGCGCACTTAGAACTCAATTAAAAGTCATGTATGGTAGCACTACTTGTATTGTTCTCCGCTTGATAAATATCACTTTGCCCGTATTTCCTCATTTGTAAGTCGCTTTGGATAAAAGCGTCTGCTAAATGAATAAATGTAAATGTGTTGAGACACACGTCCAATTTCAGGTTGATTCATAACATTTCCAGTTGACTGGAACTTCTTAATTATTGCCCTGATGTTGGAAATGGGCATTTTCAATGCTTGTGCTATTTTCTTATAGCCACTTCCCATTTTGTGAAGCTCAACAATCTTTTGCCACACATCACAGCTGTATTCTTTGTATTCTTTGCTCATCTAGAAAGGATTAGCAAGGGTGAAGTTAGGAGAGCTTTGAAGAGGATGAAGAGAGGAAAGGCGGTTGGTCCTGATGACATACCAGTGGAGGTATGGAAGTGTCTAGGAGAGATGGTAGTAGAGTTTTTAACTAGGTTGTTCAACGAGGTCTTAGAGAGTGAGAGGATGCCTGAGGAATGGAGGAAACAAGGGAGATGTGCAGAGAACAAGGGAGATGAACAAGGGAGAGAGAACAAGGGAGATGTGCAGAGTTGTGGAAACTACAGAGGTATTAAGCTGATGAGCCATACAATGAAGTTGTGGGAAAGAGTAGTGGAAGCAAGGCTAAGGGGAGAAGTGAGCATTTGTGAGCAGCAGTATGGTTTCATGCCAAGAAGGAGCACTACAGATGCAAAATTTGCTTTGAGAATGTTGATGGAGAAGTACAGAGAGGGTCAGAAAGAGCTGCATTGTGTCTTTGTAGATTTAGAGAAAGTGTATGACAGGGTGCCATGAGAGGAGCTGTGGTATTGTATGAGGAGGTATGGAGTGGCAGAGAAGTATGTTAGAGTGGTGCAGGATATGTATGAGAGCAGTAGGACAATGGTAAGGTGTGCGGTAGGTGTGACAGAGGAGTTCACGGTGAAGGTGGGACTGCATCAAGGATCGGCTCTGAGCCCCTTCTTGTTTGCGGTGGTGATGGACAGGCTGACAGATGAGGTCAGACAGGAATCTCCATGGACTATGATGTTTGCGGATGACGTGATCTGTAGTGAGAGCAGGGAGCAGGTGGAGCAAGCTCTAGAGAGGTGGAGGTTTGCTCTGGAGAGAAGAGGAATGAAGGTTAGTCCCAGCAAGACAGAATACATGTGTGTGAATGAGAGGGATCCAAGTGGAACAGTGAGGTTACAGGGAGAAGAGATAAAGAAGGTGCAGGATTTTAAGTACTTAGCGTCAACAGTCCAGAGCAACGGGGAGTGTGGAAAAGAGGTGAAGAAGCGTGTGCAGGCAGGTTGGAATGGGTGGAGAAAAGTGTCAGGTCTGTTGTGTGATAAAAGAGTACCAGCAAGAATGAAAGGAAAGGTGTACAGGACAGTAGTGAGACCAGCGATGTTGTATGGTTTGGAGACAGTTGCACTGAGGAAAAGACAGGAGGAAGAGTTAGAGGTAGCAGAGCTAAAGATTTTGAGGTTCTCTTTGGAAGTGACGAGGATGGATAGGATCAGGAATGAGTACATCAGAGGGACAGCACATGTGAGATGTTTTGGAGACAAAGTTAGAGAGGCCAGGTTGAGATGGTTTGGACATGTTCAGAGGAGGGAGAGTGAATATATCTGTAAAAGGATGCTGAGGTTAGAGCTGCCAGGCAGGAGGCCGAGAGGAAGACCAAAGAGGAGGTTTATGGATGTAGTGAAGGAGGACATGAAGGTAGTCGGTCTGAGAGAAGAGGATGCAGGGGATAGGGCTAGATGGAGGCAGATGATTCGCTGTGGCGACCCCTGAAGGGAACAGCCGAAAGGAAAAGAAGACAGCTGTATTCTTTGATCTTACCCATTGATATCAATAACTAAGGGAATTTTGCCTATGTGTTACCTCATATTTATACCCCTGTGAAACAGGAAGTCATGGTTGAACAATTTCCTGTTCCTAGTCACCCAGGTGTACTAAAAAATGTAAAATATCAATGGGAATATACTTCAAAAATATTTTTCTCATATGAATTCATAGCGGTGCCAATAATTGTTGCACACCTATATTTAACAAAGTTTTTTTTTTTTTTATAAACCTGTGTTGTGTTTGCAGTTGTTTGATATCCATGAGAGCAGATTTTGTGAATTTATTTTAACAAAAGATCAAAAGGTTAAACAATAAATAAAAATTTTCACAGCCTTCACTATATACAGTATCTCACAAAAGTGAGTACACCCCTCACATTTTTGTAAATATTTTATTATATCATTTCATGGGACAACACAAGAAATGACACTTAGCTACAATGTAAAGTAGTGAGTGTACAGCTTGTATAACAGTGCAAATTTGCTGTCCCCTCAAAATAACTCAACATACAGCCATTAATGTCTAAACCACAGGCAACAAAAGTGAGTACACCCCAAAGTGAAAATGTCCAAATTGGGCCCAAAGTGTCAATATTTTGTGTGGCCACCATTATTTTCCAGCACTGCCTTAACCCTGTTGGGCACCAGAGCTTCACAGGTTGCCACTGGAGTCCTCTTCCACTACTCCATGACGACATCACAGAGCTGGTGGATGTTAGAGACCTTGCGCTCCTCCACCTTCCATTTGAGGATGCCCCACAGATGCTCAGTAGGATTTAAGTCTGGAGACATGCTTGGCCAGTCCATCACCTTTACCCTCAGCTTCTTTAGCAAGGCAGTGGTCGTCTTGTTGGTGTGTTTGGCGTCGTTATCATGTTGGAATACTGCCCTTTGGCCCAGTTTCCGAAGGGAGGGGATCATGCTTTGCTTCAGTATGTCACAGTCCACGTTGGCATTAGCTCTCTAGTTCCGGCAGCACTCATGTAGCCCCAGATCATGACACTCCACCACCATGCTAGACTGTAGGCAAGACACACTTGTCTTTGTACTCCTCACCCGGTTGCTGCCACACACACTTGACACCATCTGAACCAAATAAGTTTATCTTGATCTCATCAGACCACAGGATATGGTTCCAGTAATCCATGTCCTTAGTCTGCTTGTCTTCAGCAAACTGTTTGCGGGCTTTCTTGTGCATCATCTTTAGAAGAGGCTATGCAGCCATGCAGACCAATCTGGTGCAGTGTGCGGCGTATGGTCTGAGCACTGACAGGCTGACCCCCCACCCCTTCAACCTCTGCAGCAATGCTGGCAGCACTCATATGTCTATTCTGCAATGCCAACCTCTGGATATGATGCTGAGCACGTGCACTCAACTGCTTTGGTCGACCATGGCCAGGCCTGTTCTGAGTGGAACCTGTCCTGTTAAACCGCTGTATGGTCTTGGCCACCATGCTGCAGCTCAGTTTCAGGGTGTTCTTATTCAGATTGTTCTGCAATCTTCTTATAGCCTAGGCCATCTTTATGCAGAGCAACAATTCTTTTTTCAGATCCTTAGAGAGTTCTTTGCCATGAGGTGCCATGTTGAACTTCCAGTGACCAGTATGAGAGAGTGTGAGAGCGATAACACTAAACTTAACACACCTGCTCCCCATTCACATGTGAGACCTTGTAACATTAACGAGTCACATGACACCGGGAAGGGAAAATGGCTAATTGGGCCCAATTTGGACATTTTCACTTAGGGGTGTACTCACTTTTGTTGCCAGAGGTTTAGACATTGATGACTGTGTGTTGAGTTATTTTGAGGGGACAGCAAATTCACATTGTTATACAAGCTGTACACTCACTACTTTACATTGTAGCAAAGTGTCATTTTGTCAATGCTGTCCCATGAAAAGATATAATAGAATATTTACAAAAATGTGAGGGGTGTTCTCACTTTTGAGAGATACTCTGTATATATAGTTTCAATCAAAATTATTCAACCCCCATTGCAAATCAGGTTTATTGTAAAAAAAATGTTCAGACTTTCAGCTGTTTGCAATGAACAAGTCAAACAAAAGCAACTGAAACAGTTTTGAAAATGCAACTTATAATGACTTCTCCAGTTTCAAAATTATTCAACCCCCTGAATAGAATCCCTCGCAACAGCACAAATATGCAAAACAGGTGTTGTCTCAAGCACCCCTGATGCAACTAATCAAGGGCTTCATTAGTTGCACCAGGTGTGCTTGAGCTGGAACACATGAAATACCTGAACTGGCTAGGGGCAAAAAATACATGAAATACCTGGACAGGGCAGAAAAAGGAAGCTATCAACAGCTACAACCAGATTTCTGATAAGGCAGGTTGTGAAAAACCCTCGATTGACTGCAAAAGACCTGCAGCAAGACTTGGTGGCAACAGGCACTGAGGTTTCAGTGAGCACAGTATGGTGCATACTAAACGCAAAAGGTTTCCATGCCAGAAGTCCAAGACGCGCACCACTACTGATCCTAAAGCACAAGAAAAGTCGGCTCAAAATCATATAAATAAGCACAATGGATCAGCGGCATGTCTGGAGAAAGAAGAATAAAGAAAGAACACTCTACACTCTATATATTAAGCTTCATCATTCTCTACAAACAGAAAAATAATAATTAAAAAGAATAGCTTATAAATGCACCATCTGTGTGCATGTCCTAGTCACTTGTTAATTCCTAACTGAAAACAAAAACAAAAACAAAATACATGTCCCAGAGAATCCAAGAAAAATTCAGCCATCTCCACTCTTCTGGGAAGGCTTTCCAATATATTTTGGAATGTGGCTGTGGGAATTTGTGCTCATTCAGCCATAAGAGTCTGCATTCCTATTCATCCCAAAGGTGTTTAGTGTGGTTGAGGTCAGGGCTCTTTGCAGGCCACTCGAGGTTTTCCTCACCAGCCTTGGCAAACCATGCCTTTATAATCCTTGGTTTGTGCACAGCGGCGCTGTCATGCTGGAACGTGTTTGGGCCCCTTAGTGCCAATGAAGGGAAATCTTAATCCAACAGCATACAAAGACATTCTAGACAACTGTGTGCTTACAACTTTGAGGCATGACTTGAATTCAGCTGAATTAGGCAATGAAGGACTTAATATTTAGCTAATGTTTGGTTAAATTAGATATGTTAAATGAGGTAGGGTAACTCTATAGTGATAAGATAGGTAACTTTGCAGTGCTATGGTCCTCTGTGACTGCAGTTTGACACTCATGTCTTATCAGTGGAAGTCCACAGATCTGAGCATATTTGCATATTCATAATATATTGGCTCCAGTGCCTACAAGCAACAACTCAAGCCAAAATATTTCCACCTTTTTATTTGAATTTATAATATAGTGTGGTTAACACCTTCCTAACCGCTACATTCTATTTACCTAATCACGGAAATGATGTGGTTGAAACTAAGTCTGATGTCTTGTGAGGAGATGACTTAAACTTATAAAGATGCTTAACTTTTGCTATGACACACATGATCAATAAAATGCTGATCCAGGTTAGACAAGGCAAACTATATGTCTTATATTCAAAACCAACTTCTTATACTTGATATCTTATTCCTTTATTCATTTAATCATCTTCAGTAACCACTTTATCCTGGTCAGGGTTGTGGTGGAATCCAGAGCCTATCTTGGGAACATTTGGCATGAGGTAGGAATAAACCCTGGATGGGATGCCAGTATACCACAAAGCACCATGCACACACACACACACTCACACACTCATTCGCACATAGGGGCAATTTAGAGGTCTACCTACTGGCATGTTTTTGGAAGTTTGGGAGAAACTGGACTGCACTGCCTTTGAAAGGTTTGTTTTTCATTGCACTAATTTGCACTGAATGTCCTAATGGATGTCCTAATATGAATGTCCAGGAAACACACACACACACACACACACACACACACACACACACACACACACACACACACACACACATACACACACACACACCCTTGTCTTTCTAACCTCGTAAGGACCTTCCACTGACAGTGGAAGGTCCTTACAGGAAATCCTAGGAGAGAACGTCATGCCGTCTGTGAGGAAGCTGAAGCTTGGGCATTATTGGACCTTTCAACAGAACAATAATCCCAAGCATACCTGAAATTCAACCAAGGCTTGGTTACAGCTGACTTTTTGATTTGAAGAAGGCGGTTGCAGCACACAAACCCAAGAATATTACTGAACTGGAGGCCATTGCTCATGAGGAATGGGCTAAGATTCCTTGGTTGATTCCCTGTACCGTTAGTTCCTGTGACATAGTTCCTGTTTTCAATCGTTTGCCGGGAGTTTATTGCTTGTGTCGGCATTTAAATTATACTGTTTCCTTTATTTTTTTTTATTAATAATTTTGTGCTATCATTTCCATTTGTTGTAGCTAGTCTTATTTACATTCTCACTCGAACACTGCTGTTTAAAGCCGACAACATGTCGGTTGTTTCTTTACCTTTGAGTGCAGGTGAGGACACGTTTGAATTGCACACAGTGCAGTTGGAGTTGGAGGCCGTGGAGAAGCAGATCCGTGACCTAGTAAAGAAGCAGGCCCATCTGCGTGAACGGAGAGCCGTGCTAGAGACGTCTCGCACTGACGTTCACAAAAGCACCGTAAGTTTGCGGCATGATACAATCACTCCCACCACCTCCACTCCCTGCGTTTCTCTGCACAGGGGCCATGCACCCAGGACGCAACCAGCCCAGGTCTTCTTCACTCCAGCGCCGACACACCACGGACCTTGGGTGCACCAGCAGTGGAAGGCGCAGGCCAGATGCCAGGCGAGGACCTCTCCCCCTCCGCTGCCCCCAGTCTTCGAGATCTCCACCAGGAACTGCTTCGGCCCTCTCCACAAGACCAAACCCAACGCCGTGATCATCGGAGACTCCATTGTTCGGAACGTCCACGTCACCTCAACTTCGCACCCACTGTTTTTCCGGCGCTCGTGTTCTTGATGTCGCTGCGCAGGTACCCGCGATCCTGAAGGATGCCAAGAACACCGGAGCTGTCGTGCTACACGCGGGGGTGAACGACATCAGGCTGCGGCAGACGGAAATCCTGAAGAGGGACTTCGGCAGCCTGATCGAGACGGTACGCAACACATCGCCCACAACGAAGATCATTGTGTCTGGACCTCTCCCCACATACAGATGTGGACTTGAAAGGTTCAGTAGACTTTTCGCTTTTAACGAATGGTTAATTACATGGTGTAATGAACAGAAACTGCTCTTTATAAATAACTGGATCTTTTCTGGCAGCGTCCTAGATTGGTCCGCGCTGATGGTCTGCACCCCAGCAGACTCGGAGCGGATCTCCTCTCAGACAACATCTCCAAGACACTACACACCATATGACTTGTAAGTACAAATTCAAATAACAATAACGACTATGATAGTCAATGTTCGAATTACATAAATGACAATACGACATCTGTAGTTTATCCTATAGAGACTGGGTCTGTTACCTGAGCTGAACAAATATGTAGAAATTTTCGGAAAGTTTGTTTGAGTAACCTAATTAACATAAAATTAGACCATACTGAACGCACAGCCAGCACCTTTGATCTGAAGCTAGGACTGTTAAATATTAGATCTCTTACGTCTAAAGCACTTATTGTGTTAGGTTTCGTCTCCTCCAGCTCTCGCTACGCTGCAAAGAGTAGCGAGTGGCATACTTCCGCATTCCACTGCGCGCGTTCCAGCGCTATTCAAAAACTCTCCGATGGACGTTTCATTCATGAACTCACATTTTGTTTACCTCTGCCATGTGTTCTCATGTTTTCGTTCACGTCATGTCTCCGCCTCCTCATTTCTCATTTGTTCATATGTATTGATGTCAGGTGTCATTGATTTGGACATGTGATGTATGTGTGTTTAAATACGCCGCTCCGTTTCCGCTTCGGGGCGGAGTATTAGTTTAGTTTAGCTTAGATGTGTTTAACCTTGCGCATTTTTCCCTTAGCTCTTTTTCCGTGGTTTCCAGACCACCTCCTAGCGTTGCGCATTTATTTCCGTAGCTCGTAATTCGTGGTTTCCAGACCACCTCCTAGCGTTGCGCATTTATTTCCGTAGCTCGTAATTCGTGGTTTCCAGACCACCTCCTAGCCTTGCGCATTTATTTCCGTAGCTCGTAATTCGTGGTTTCCAGACCACCTCCTAGCCTTGAGCGTTTTCCTGGATTTACTACCGGTCGTGGATTACTGTGTTTCTTTTTTGGATTACTGCCTCTTCGGCTAAGTACATTCTCATTTGGATTACTTTTACCTTTTTTGGATTACTGTGACCTTTCTGTTTATGGATTTCTGTTTGATGGAGTTTTTTTATGTTTACTTATGTTTGAACTGTTCCCAATAAACTGACCACTTTCCCCTGCGAGTGCATCCTGCTTCTCTCCGACACCACGTGTCCTAACTGTTACAGCACCAGAAGTAAGCTGGACACAGTTGCGGTCAAAAACTTCGTCAGTTTATTCAGCACACATGTGGAAAGGACACAGGGCAAACAACAGGTTTATAGAAGGCTTCGAGTCTTCGCAGGATAACGTGATCAAGTTTAAACACACTCTCAAAAGTGTTAGCGCTAGCAGTAAAAAAAAGGGACACACACTTTACTACGGAAAAATCAAACGGAGAAAACAGCATCCAACAGAGAACCCATACAACAAAATAGCGGTGACTAAATAAAGTGTGCTAGCTATTTGCGCTAACAAAAAATCAAACACTTGTGCAAGCAAACCTATCACAGAGATGTGTAAAATAGAGAGAGGGCTTGAGAGGAAGTTCGGAGTCCAAGGTACTTAGCTTAGTTTCAAATGCCGTGAGAATCAGTCCAGAATGAAGTAGCTCAGTCGATTTGGAAGAAACAAACGATACTTCGCGCCCGACCTGTAACATAAGATTCCTTAAATAGAGTGTTAGTGAAATGGAAGACAGGTGCGCGGGATTAGAAAGCGGGTGATTGTGACCGAGGTAGTGTGTGGGTGTTGTAGTCCCTGGCGGCCATGTTTGTAGGCCGCCGAGCTTGCTGGGAAGTGTAGTGTGGAGTGTGTGGATGAGAATTCTGGTAATGGAAGTCGCGCTTTTTGCGCGACCTAACAGAGCCCCCCCCCAAAGGGCTCACTCCGGGAGCCTCTCCTTGCCTGGGTCGACCTCTGGGTCTAGGTTTTGGGTATTCTGGATTGGTGCGGTGAAATTCGTCCACCATTTCAGGGTCCAGCATGTCCTTAGCCGCCACCCAGCTCTGTTCCTCGGGCCCGTACCCCTTCCAGTCAATGAGGTACTGAAGTTTTCCTTGACGTCGCCGGGATTTGAGAATCTGGTGAATACGATAGGCCAGTTGTCCGTCAACTTCCTGTGGGGGAGGTGGATTAGAAGGGTTTTGAGAGGTGAGGATACCTGTGTGGAAGGGTTTCAGGAGAGAAACGTGAAATGAGGGGGAAATGCGCCAATGTTTGGGGATGGCTAGTCTGTAGGTTACCTCATTGATGGGCCTGATGACTTTGAAGGGGCCGAGGTAACGAGGACAGAGCTTCTGGCAGGGATGTCTGAGGTGCAAGTTTTGGGTGGAGAGCCATACCCGTTCACCGGGTTGGTAGCGTGGTGTTACCTGTCGGTGGCGATCCGCTTGGGCCTTTGATTTTGAGGCTGCTTGTTTTAGTCTCCTATGGGTGCTTGCCCAGACCTGTTCACTGCGGTCAAACCATTCGTTTACGGCTGGTGCGTCCGTGGCCGTGGCGTCCCACGGAAATAGAGGGGGCTGATAACCTAGCACGCATTGGAATGGGGTCAGGTTAGTGGCAGAATGGCGGAGTGAGTTCTGGGCGTATTCCACCCAGGGCAGGAAGCGGGCCCAATCAGAGGGATTTTTGTGACAGAACGAACGGAGCATCCTTCCGACTTCTTGGTTAACCCGTTCCGCTTGCCCGTTGGATTCGGGGTGGTATCCCGACGTAAGGCTCACATTCACTCCCAATTTACCCATAAAGCCGGA
The DNA here is from genome assembly GCA_023630585.1 of Cranoglanis bouderius. Classification (NCBI taxonomy): domain Eukaryota; kingdom Metazoa; phylum Chordata; class Actinopteri; order Siluriformes; family Cranoglanididae; genus Cranoglanis; species Cranoglanis bouderius. Next base: position 7,666,883 of record CM042567.1, on the reverse strand, counting down.
CCATACGCGAGATATGAACTGCGGTCCCCGATCGCTAACTATGTCTTCGGGGATCCCAAAATAACGAAATACATGCGAGAATATAAGTTCTGCTGTGTGGAAGGCTGATGGTAGATTGGGCAAGGAAATTAGACGGAGGGATTTGGAGAACCGATCTAAAATAACAAAAACGGTGGTGTGGCCTAGAGAATTGGGGAGGTCCGTGATGAAGTCTACTGCGAGGTGTGACCAAGGTCGTTGAGGAGTGGGTAGTGGCATGAGTTTGCCGGCAGGGAAGGTTCTGGGTACCTTAGTTTGGGCACAGATGTCACAAGATTTGACCGCCTGTAGTACTTCTTGGGCCATGTTGGGCCACCAGTACTTGTGGGACAAAAGGTGGTATGTGCGTAGGGAACCGGGGTGAGCGGTACCGGGAACCGTGTGAGCCCATCTTATTAATCGGGTTCTGTAGGTAGAAGGGACAAACAATTTTGTGGGAGGACAAGCAGACGGTACGTACCTACGTGGGAATTTGTGAAGTAAACTGTCGAACTCCCAGTGCACATTACCGACAAAACAGGAGGGAGGCAGGATGTGGTCGGGTTTGGAAGGTGGTGAATCCCTAGTGTGGAGTCGGGAAAGGGCGTCCGCCTTGTGGTTCTTAGACCCGGGGCGATAAGAAAGGGTAAACTGAAACCGTGCGAAAAACAAAGACCAACGTGCTTGGCGAGGGTTTAGTCGTTTGGCTGTGTGCAGATATTCTAAGTTCTTGTGATCTGTGAAAACGGTAAACGGGTGTTCTGCCCCCTCTAGCCAGTGTCGCCACTCCTCCAAAGCTAATTTTATAGCTAGCAGTTCACGATCTCCCACGTCATAATTCTGTTCTGCCGGCGATAGCTTTTTCGAAAAGAAAGCGACGGGGTGAAGTTTTGGTTTTTCCCCTAGACGTTGGGATAATACGGCCCCCACCCCCGCCTCAGAGGCATCTACTTCTACTACGAAGGGACAGGAAGGGTCTGGGTGCTTGAGGATAGGAGCCGTGGTGAAAGCCGTTTTGAGTCTGGAGAATGCCCCCTCGGCCTCGTGGTTCCAAACCAGACGGCGGGGACCGCCCCGCAACAGAGAAGTAAGGGGTAGGGCAATCGAACTAAAACCCCGGATAAAGCGTCGGTAGAAGTTGGCGAAACCTAAGAAGCTTTGGAGCTCCTTGATGGTAGTAGGAGTGGGCCATTGTGTTACCGCCGTGACCTTACTTTTGTCCATGGCCACTCCCTCGGGGCTAATGACGTAACCTAAGAAGGTCGTAGTATTAGTGTGGAATTCACACTTTTCTGCCTTTACATATAGTCCATTTTCTAGTAGGCGTGTGAGAACCTGGCGTACTTGAGACACGTGGAGTTTGTAGTTGGGGGAGTAAATCAAAATGTCGTCAATATAGGCCACCACGAATTTTCCTAACATGTCTCTCAGTACGTCATTAATTAGGCATTGGAATACTGAGGGCGCGTTAGTTAGCCCATACGGCATTACGAGGTATTCGTAGTGACCTGTTGTTGTGCTGAAGGCAGTCTTCCACTCATCCCCTTCCCGGATACGCACCAGGTTGTACGCGCTACGGAGGTCCAATTTGGTGAAATATCGGGCTTCACGAAGTTGTTCTAAGGCGGAAGGGACGAGTGGAAGAGGGTAGGGATATTTCACCGAGGCGCGGTTGAGCCCTCGGTAGTCAATGCAAGGCCGAAGGCCCCCTCCTTTCTTGGCCACGAAAAAGAAGCTGGCTGCTGCCGGGGAGGTGGAGTGGCGAATATATCCCTGTTGGAGAGCCTCCTGAATGTATTCGGACATGGCTTTATGTTCTGCTTGGGACAGGGGATATATATGTCCACGTGGCGGAGTCATACCCGGCAGGAGGTCTATGGAACAGTCATAAGAACGATGGGGTGGAAGACCGCTAGCCCTGAGTTTACTAAATACCTCCTTAAGATCGTTATATTCGTGGGGTATACAGACGGTGGGTGTGTTTTCAGGGCTTTCAACGGATGTAGTTGCGACAGTGAGTGATAGGGTGTTGAGGCATTGTTGGTGACAGAAGGGTGACCAGTTGAGTATTTGTTGGTTGGCCCAGGAAATGTGAGGGTTATGTTTTCTCAGCCACGGTAAGCCCAAAACCACGGGGTATCGGGTAGATTTGATGACCCAGAAGGATAATTCTTCGTGGTGGAGAGCGCTGACACGAAGCCCCAGGGTGTGTGTGTGGCGGGTGATGTTTCCGATGGGCGTACCGTCGATGGCCTGGATCTTTAGCGGCTGAGGTAGGGGACGAGTGTCGAGGTCAAGCTGACACACTATTTCCTCGTCAATGAAGTTGCCCGCTGCTCCGGAGTCGAGCATGGCTGTAACAAGAGTACAGACACCTGAATGTTCAAGGTAGACGGGTAAAGTAAAAGAACATGAAGTAACATCAGGAATCTGACTCACCGGGGTTGAACGGGTGCGTTGTCCGCCCCTCGTCGGAGTTAAGCTTGTGGGGCGGACAGGGCAGGAGTGAAGAGAGTGATCAGCGCGGCCACAGTAGAGACATAGGTTCTCTCGGCGTCTCCTTTCTTTCTCGTTGGGGTCCAGTTTAGCATGGCCGATTTGCATGGGTTCGTCGCTAGCGGGGAGTCGGGTTGGTTCAGGGTGCTGAGATGGATGCCTACGGCTGTAGAGAAGTTGATCGAGGCGAATGGCGAGATCAATTAACGAGTCCAGGTTAAGAGGCTCATCGCGGCAGGCCATCTCAGTGATTATGGCGGGATTAAGGCCCTGACGGAAGACAGCTTTTAACGCCACGTCATTCCAGCCGCTACCCGCAGCGATAGTCCGAAATTCTAACGCGTAATCCGCCACTCGAAGTGAGCCTTGCCTCAGTGTTAGGAGCCGTTCCCCGACTTCCTGGTGATCGGGGGCGTGGTCGAACACTCGCCGGAACATGGAGACGAAGGTGTCATAGGAAGCCACCGCATCTCCGCCTCGTTCCCTTACTGCCGCCGCCCACCTTAAAGCCTTGCCTGTTAGTAAGGAGATGAATCGCGCCACTTTCTCATGATCCCCCATTTCCCCACAACAGTCAAAGTATAAGGAGCATTGTAAGATGAAACCCTTACATAAACCAGTGTCACCGTTGTACTTATCGGGTAAGGGCATAGGCAGTCGAGGCGTAGAAAAGGATGTGGGAGCGGCGCGCTGCGTTGCTGTAGCCGTGACTTGAGAGAGAAGTTGAAGACTCTGATCCATTTCTCCCAAGCGTTGTTGTTGCGCGTTGATAATTTGACCGTGTGCTGCGATTGCTTGACGAATTTCCTCCGCTGCGTCCATGTCGAGGCGAAGTATTCTGTTACAGCACCAGAAGTAAGCTGGACACAGTTGCGGTCAAAAACTTCGTCAGTTTATTCAGCACACATGTGGAAAGGACACAGGGCAAACAACAGGTTTATAGAAGGCTTCGAGTCTTCGCAGGATAACGTGATCAAGTTTAAACACACTCTCAAAAGTGTTAGCGCTAGCAGTAAAAAAAAAGGGACACACACTTTACTACGGAAAAATCAAACGGAGAAAACAGCATCCAACAGAGAACCCATACAACAAAATAGCGGTGACTAAATAAAGTGTGCTAGCTATTTGCGCTAACAAAAAATCAAACACTTGTGCAAGCAAACCTATCACAGAGATGTGTAAAATAGAGAGAGGGCTTGAGAGGAAGTCGGAGTCCAAGGTACTTAGCTTAGTTTCAAATGCCGTGAGAATCAGTCCAGAATGAAGTAGCTCAGTCGATTTGGAAGAAACAAACGATACTTCGCGCCCGACCTGTAACATAAGATTCCTTAAATAGAGTGTTAGTGAAATGGAAGACAGGTGCGCGGGATTAGAAAGCGGGTGATTGTGACCGAGGTAGTGTGTGGGTGTTGTAGTCCCTGGCGGCCATGTTTGTAGGCCGCCGAGCTTGCTGGGAAGTGTAGTGTGGAGTGTGTGGATGAGAATTCTGGTAATGGAAGTCGCGCTTTTTGCGCGACCTAACACTAACAGAATACTCCGCCAAAAAAATGGATGCAGCGGGGAAAGTGACGCCACGCCACGCCACGCCACGCCACAATTAAAATGCCTGCAATTAATTCTATGTTTTTTCCTCAGTGGACTTTCATCTATCCTCTGGATGAGTTTGATGGCTTTGCCACTTGGCCTCAATGTTTTTTTTTTCTAGGCTCAGATTTATTTTTTGAGTTTGGAGGACCCCAAACCCGATGAAGAGGAGTGGTTGGGGTTCCTCCTCTCTCGTCTGGTAAGCTCTGCTCGCCAATGGGCGGAGCTTCACCTCGTCAGTAGATCCACGAAGATCCAGACAGTTTGGGGCTTTGTGGATCTACTGATCCAGGTGTTCAGAAGCCCAGACTTCCAACCCAACCTCAGGACCTTTTTGGGGAAGGATCGTCTGGGCGACCGACCTAGTCAAACGTTCCTGGAGTACTATGAGAGTAAGCGGGCTAATGTGGCGGCCTACACCTCTCATCTCCTAACCCAGGAGTGTGCCACCGAGGGATGCACCCGACCAGCCATCCTGCAGTGTCCCACCTGCAGGAACCAGGGAGTAAGGAGCAGCTACTTCTGCTCCCAAGGCTGTTTCATGGGCAGCTGGCAGGTGCATAAGCGGCTCCACAGGAGGGCACCCTCAGAGCTCCAGCCGGAGACCCAGCAGGAAGTCTCCTCCACGGAGTTACCACAGGAGGTTGACATGGCGACCTCCATCCCCGAGCTCCAGCAGGAGGCCCAGCAGGAGGTCTCCACAGTGGAGTTGCGCATGGAGGTTAATGTGGTGACCTCCAGTCCCGAGCTCCAGCCGGAGGCCCAGCAGGAGGTCTCCACAGTGGAGCTGCTCATGGAGGTTAACATGGCGACCTCCAGCCCCGAGCTGCAGCCAGAGATTCAAGAGGAAACCTCCTCTCCTGGCCTGCTTATACCGGAGGTCCACGAGGAGACCTCTGCCCAAGCCATGTTCTCGTCAGAGGTTCGAGAAGAAACCTCCACTCCTGCCCTGTCCATGTCAGAGGCCCACGGGATGGCCTCTTCTCAAGCTAAGTTCATGTCAGAGGCCCACGGGATGGCCTCTTCTCAAGCCCAGTCCATGTCTGAGGTCCATGGGATGACCTCTTCTCAAGCCCAGTCCATGTCCGAGGTCGAAGAGATGACCTCCATTCCAAGTCCTAGCCCATGTTTTAGCGCAAAATTGAGTCCATGTTCAGGTTCCTGCCCTAATCCTAGTCCATGTCCAAGTCCATGTCCAGGTTCCTGCCCTAATTCTAGTCCATGTCCAAGTCCATGTCCAGATTTTTGCCCTATTCCAAGGCCAATCTCTGATCCAGTTCCCAGGCAGGTTCCCAATCCTGTTCCCAGTCCTGCTCCCGTTCCCAGTTCCAGTCCAGTTCCTTGTCCAGTTCCTAGTCCAGTTCCTAGTTCAGTTCCATGTCCAAGTCCAGGTTCCGACCCGGTTCCTAGTCCACTTCCTAGTTCAGTTCCATGTCCAAGTCCAGGTTCCGACCCTGTTCCTAGTCCAGTTCCATGTCCAAGTCCAGGTTCCGACCCTGTTCCTAGTCCAGTTCCTAGTTCAGTTCCATGTCCAAGTCCAGGTTCTGACCCTGTTCCTAGTCCAGTTCCTAGTCCAGTTCCAGATTTAGTTGCTAGCAACATTGGTTTAGTTTCTGGATATGTTTTTGCTCTCCTTCTCAGTTCAGAGGCTGATTTAACTCCCAGCTCCGGTTCCAGCTCGGTTTCCAACCCAGCTCATTCCTGTCTCTTCCTCTGTCTCTTCCTCTGTCTCTTCCTCTGTCTCCAGCCCTGTCTCCAGCCCTGTCTCCAATTTAATTTCCAGCACTGTTTCCAACCAAGTTTTTGATTTTGTCTATGGTTTCCGGTCTAACCTAGTTCTATGTCCAGTTTCAAAGTCTGTTTCCAAGTCTTTCTCGAAGTCTGTTTCCAAGTCTTTCTTGAAGTCTGTTTCCAAGTCTTTCTCGAAGTCTGTTTCCACGTCTGTCTCAAAGTCTGTTTCCAAGTCTGTCTCGAAGTCTGTCTCGAAGTCTGTTTCCAAGTCTGTCTCGAAGTCTGTTTCCAAGCCCTTCTCGAAGTCTGTTTCCAAGCCCTTCTCGAAGTCTGTCTCCGAGTCTGTTTCCATGTCTGTCTCCGAGTCTGTTTCCAAGTCTGTCTCTGAGTCTGTTTCCAAGTCTGTCTCCGAGTCTGTTTCCAAGTCTGTCTCTGATCCAGGTGCGAGAGCTGACTCCGATCCTGGTTCCAGAGCTGACTCTGATCCTGGTTCCAGGTCAAGCTTCGGGTCAAGCTCTGGGTCAAGCTCCGGGTCAACCTCCGGGTCAAGCACCAGGCCAAGCACCAGGCCAAGCTCCAGGTCACGCACAGCTCTGGGATCCAGGCCCAGCACCAGGTCACGCGCAGCTCCGAGATCCAGACCAGGCATCGGTTCAAGCACCAGTCCAAGTTCTCGTCCAAGTTCTCGTCCAAGTTTCAAAGGAAAACCTGACACACTCTACTCTGGTTACGGGACACTGGACATAACCAGCCTCAGGTCCTGGAGGGCAGAGGTTAGGATCCTGCCCAGGGGCCCAGGTCCACCAAAGTGGATGGAACTTGCGGTGCTTCGGGAGCCGCGCCTTAGGGGGGAGGCTCTGTTAGGTTTCGTCTCCTCCAGCTCTCGCTACGCTGCAAAGAGTAGCGAGTGGCATACTTCCGCATTCCACTGCGCACGTTCCAGCGCTATTCAAAAACTCTTCGATGGACGTTTCATTCATGAACTCACGTTTTGTTTACCTCTGCCATGTGTTCTCATGTTTTCGTTCACGTCATGTCTCCGCCTCCTGTGTTTCCCCATGTGCGTTTATGTTTTCGTTCGTGTCATGTCTCCGCCTCCTCATTTCTCATTTGTTCATATGTATTGATGTCAGGTGTCACTGATTTGGACATGTGGTGTATGTGTGTTTAAATACGCCGCTCCGTTTCCGCTTCGGGGCGGAGTATTAGTTTAGTTTAGCTTAGATGTGTTTAACCTTGCGCATTTTTCCCTTAGCTCTTTTTCCGTGGTTTCCAGACCACCTCCTAGCATTGCGCATTTATTTCTGTAGCTTGTAATTCATGGTTTCCAGACCACCTCCTAGCCTTGCGCGTTTATTTCCATAGCTCGTAATTCGTGGTTTCCAGACCACCTCCTAGCCTTGCGCGTTTTCCTGGATTTACTACCGGTCGTGGATTACTGTGTTTCTTTTTTGGATTACTGCCTCTTCGGCTAAGTACATTCTCATTTGGATTACTTTTACCTTTTTTGGATTACTGTGACCTTTCTGTTTATGGATTTATGTTTGATGGAGTTTTTTTATGTTCACTTATGTTTGAACTGTTCCCAATAAACTGACCACTTTCCCCTGCAAGTGCATCCTGCTTCTCTCCCACACCATGTGTCCTAACATATTGTTAATGAAACCATTACTGATCAGGAGTTTAATATAATGTGTTTAACAGAAACATGGATTAAACCAAACGAGTACATAGCTGTACCTAACTGTAGCTAACTGGCAGAGGAGGAGGTGTTGCACTCATTTATAATGAAAATCTAGGCATCACACAAAAACCTAGCCATAAGTTCAACTCCTTGGAAGTTCTTCATACTAGTATAACATATGTAACCACTAAAAATAAGTCTATTGAGTCGATTCCACTTATTATTATTTACAGACCCCCAGGGCCATACTCTGGATTTCTTGGTGAATTCGCAGTTTTTATCTCGAACCTGGTTGTTTCTCTAGATAAGGCATTAATTGTCGGTGACTTTAATATTCATTTTGATAACCCGGAAGATCCTCTGAGAACAGCGGTTGTGTCTATTTTAGTTTCAGTAGGGGTCAATCAGAATGTAATAGGACCCACTCATAAAGGTGGTCAAACTCTTGACATTATACTAACATATGGATTAAATATAGGAAATATAGTCACATTTCCGCAGTCTGAAGCTATCTCAGATCATTATGTCATCTTGTGTAAATTGCGCATTGATCATAATATATGCACTTTGCCACGCTAACATGTCAAACGTACATTCACGTCAGCTACTGCACAGAGTTTTATCAATAACCTCCCAGAGATATCAACTATGATTCGATCACTGTCTGATCCCATAGAACTTGATCAGCCGACTGAATGCTTAGAGTCAGTGTTCCGCTACACGTTAGATAAGGTAGCTCCACTTAAAAGAAAAATAATTAGAGAGAAAAAGCTAGCACCCTGGTATAATGATCACACACACACCTTAAAACAGATCACTCGACAGTTAGAACGTAAATGGTGTCAAACCAAATTGGTAGTATTTCAAACAGCATGGAAGGAGAGCCTCCTGAACTATAGGAAATCTCTTAGTGCTGCATCAGTCTATCTCTCTACCTTAATTGAAGATAACAAAAATAATCCTAGATTCTTATTTAATACTATAGCAAAATTAACTAGGAATAAAACTGCCACAGAAACAGGCACACAATCATTATATATCAGCAATGATTTCATGATTTCTTTTATTGGCAAAATTGAAAATATTAGACAAGAAATTCAGACTATTAATTTAAAACCAGACAGTCTAACTAACCCTGTAGACAATAATATAGCAATATCAGATCAACGATTAGAGTGATTTACTCCCCTTAGAGCGACCAAACTAATTTAATTAATTTCTTCTTCAAAACCATCAACTTGTATACTAGATCCCTTACCTACATGTTTCTTCAAACAGATTACTCCAGAAACAATCAAACCCCTTCTAAAAATAATCAACTCTTCCCTTAGCACTGACTATGTACCTAAATCATTTAAACTAGCAGTTATCAAACCCCTGATTAAAAAAAACCTGACCTCGACTCCTGTCAATTGTCCAGCTATAGGCCAATATCAAATCTCCCCTTTATCTCCAAGATCTTAGAAAAGGTTGTAGCACAGCAGCTATGCTCGTACCTAAATAGGAATAACATTCATGAAATATATCAGTCAGGATTTAGGCCTCATCATAGCACAGAGACAGCACTGGTTAAAGTGGTAAATGACCTACTGATGGCCTCTGATCAGGGTTGTGTCTCCATACTTGTGTTGCTTGACCTTAGTGCAGCTTTTGATACAATTGATCATACTATTCTCCTTGGTAGACTAGAAAACGTTGTTGGCATTAAGGGAGCGGCCCTCTCCTGGCTCAGGTCTTATTTGACTGATCGTCATCAGTTCGTAGATGTAAATGGTGAATTCTCTATGCATACTGAGGTAAAGTTTGGTGTTCCGCAAGGTTCTGTTTTAGGCCCACTGCTTTTCTTTATATATGCTACCTCTGGGTCAAATTATTCATAAACATGGAATTAGCTTCCACTGTTATGCTGATGACACAGCATGTTTCAGCAAAGCCAGATGACAGACACCAGTTTAATAAAGTCGAAGAATGTGTAAAGGACATTAGACAGTGGATGCTTATTAACTTCCTCTTACTAAATTCTGACAAGACAGAAGTACTTATACTAGGACCACATGCAGCTAGAAGTAAGTTTTCTGATTACATAGTAACTCTGGATGGCCTTTCTGTTTCATCATGTGCAGCAGTAAAATACCTTGGTGTGATTATTGACTCCAGTCTTCCCTTTGATGCCCATGTAGGTAATATTACTAGGATAGCCTTCTTTCACCTCAAAAATATTGCTAAGATAAGAACTATATTGTCACTACATGATGCAGAAAAATTAGTCCATGCTTTCGTCACCTCTAGGTTGGATTATTGTAATGCCTTACTGTCTGGATGTTCCAGTAGGAGCATAAACAAACTCCAGTTAGTCCAGGATGCAGCTGCAAGAGTCCTTACTAGAACTAGAAGATATGACCAATACTACTATTGACTTATAAAGCGCTAAATGGCTTCGCGCCACAGTACCTAAGCGAACTTTTGGTCTTTTATGATCCGCCACGCCTACTTCAATCAAAAGGTGTAGGCTATTTGTCGGTACCTCAAATAGTGAAGGCTACAGCAGGGGGAAGAGCTTTCTCTTACAAAGCCTCACAGTTATGGAACAGCCTTCCAATTAGTGTTCGGGACTCAGACACAGTCTCAGTGTTTAAGTCCAGGCTGAAAACATATTTGTTTAATCAAGCCTTTAGGGAATAGTTTTTACCTTAGGTAAAGGAGCAGATCTAGAGGTCTCACGGGGATAGTGTGTTGTGGTGAACTGGGATGTCTAAATGCTGTCTCCCCCCCCTCCCCCCACATTCACGCGTCCACCCAGGTTTGTTGGTGGTGGGGTGGCTGGCCGCCTTGTCCCAGGGAGGCTTCATGTCTGTGTAACCTTCTGGCTCTCCCTTTTAGTTATGCTGCCATAGCTAGTCTTGCCGGAGTCCCTGCTTTCACTTACGCAAAGTACACTGTCCTTAACCAGTACGGGACAATAAGCATACCTAATTATCTCTCTCTCCCTCTCCCTCTCTCTCTCTCCCTCTCTCTCCCTCTCCCCTTCTGTCGAGCTTCACATGATACTCCTGAGATGCCAGGGATCCCGACCCCTTCTGCTCTCTGGACCTGCTCGATCCATCCTGATGCCCTACTTCTGGTTGGAGATCTCATCAATTGGAAGTCACATGCTGCTGCTGAGGATGGGCCCACATGGTGCAGCCTAAAGATCATTGAGATTACAGTGGTGAAGTTCAACAAAACAGACTTCATATAAAAACTGTAATGAATTTTTCATGGTCTCACAACTACTATTTGACCGTGTGGTACTGGTACATTTATAGAAGAGATTTATTTACTTATAATTGCACTATCCGGTGTTACTCAGATAAGGATGGGTTCCCCTTTGAGTCTGGTTCCTCTCAAGGTTTCTTCCTCATATCATCTCAGGGAGTTTTTCCTTGCCACCTTCGCTGCTGGCTTGCTCATTGGGGATAAATTCATAAATTTAAAATCTATGTCCTGAATTTATATACTTCTGTAAAGCTGCTTTGGGACAATGTCCATTGTTAAAAGCGCTATACAAATAAACTGAACTTGAACTTGAACTTGAACTTATTAATGATCGCGTGCGTAAATGCAAATAATCTGCTTTCACTTGTGTGAAACTATTGAGAGTTTTTAAAACGCTGTTTTATTACTACAGTGTGTTTGGTTAGATACATTCACTGACCACAGCATGCAGAAACTTAATCATTTTGTTCTTCTGCAGCCCTGAGTTTAAACTTATTTGTCCAAACTCCTAACTTTAGTCCTGAGCTGTTTCTTTCTCCTTTAGACAGTTGTGTACAGATTCTCAACTTGGGGGCGAGTTCCTAAATGATGTTTTATATTAAAATCTGTCACATGCATGATTGTTTAGGTGTCAGTGAGCTTAAAAGAGCATTTTGTCTTTATATTGCCTTTGGAGTTTTATTAGCGAGCTCAATATAAATGACTAATTTCGTTGCTGATCTGGCAAACTGGGACACTTAAAAATGTTTTTGATTATATTAAATATATATTATTAATCTTCTCTACTTTAAAGTCCCCATGAAATTAAAATTGAAGTTTTGTGGCTTGAATATTGAATTATTGTGAATAATATTATAATGTGAATTATAATATTGAATAGTATGAATATGTTCGCCTTAAGGTTTTCTATAATAATTGTAACAATTTAAAGGTCGGGCAAGGAGGAGGCGGGAACCGGCTGAACATAAACGTAAAGTTTAATAGTAAACGAAACTGAAACCAAACATAAAACACACAAACTGAACACAAACTGCATGTGCGTCTCTCTCTCTCTCTCTCCGGCGCTTCCAGCCGCTCCTTTATCTCTCTCTCCGACTGATTAGACAGATCAGTGCCAGGTGTGCGTCCTCACAGCCTGCCCACGCCCTCCTCCTCGCCACTCTCCTCCGCCGCCAGATTCAGGCCTCCGGCCTCTTACCCTTTCGGGAGGGCAGTGCTGCCACTCAACCTGCGAGTGAGAGGAGAGACGAGGAGGAGGAAGAGGGGAGAGAGAAGAAGCAAGCTGGAGAGCAAGCCAGAGAGAAAGAGAAGAGAGAGAGAGGAAAAAACATTCCGGTCCCCAGACACTCTGTCATCTAGTTCTCAGCCAGCTGGAAAGTGATCCCCCATGACGCTGGGTGATGGCACTGGACTTCCGAGTGGGCGGCTGCGGCTCCTCCCCTACAGACAGCTGCAGCTCCTCCCCTTTCCAGGCAGACGGCAGCCACATCTCTGCTTCCCCGGTGGACAGCAGCGTGTCCTCCATCTCCTGGCGGACGGCAACCGCTCCTCCCCTTTCAGGCGCTCCTTTATCTCTCTCCCCCACTTATTAGACAGATCAGTGCCAGGTGTGCGTCCTCACAGCCTGGCCATGCCCTCCTCCCTGCCACAGCTAGTGTGCTCCAAAATGACAAAATTTGTATTTAGAAGATTTACGCATTTAAAATTTCCACTCTCTCTCGACCACCAATATGGATCAGCGATTTTGATGACATAATTCTGCACTTCAGCTTCTCATCTGATTTTCTGTCCAATCAAATGCTCTGTAGAATCTGAAGTGTCCCGCCCCTAACAGTTGTAAGTTTCCTGTCTGTGAGGTATGCTAAACAATATTGGCTATTTAAAAAGGGGAGGAGCCACTCGATATGTCCCGCCCTGACTTCCTGTTTTAGTGGAAATTACTGTACATCAACACATCGAATACTACTCACTACGCGTTTCAAGGCACTTCATGGGGACTTTAAGTAAGAAATAAGACAACAGTTCATGTTGTTGTAGGAAAATAATGAACGGTAGGGTAGTGTGATTCCTTTCCCAATAAGTTGATTATTTCCCAATAAACAGCATGTCCTGAGTGTGTTATTCCTCTTATACCATCCATCCATTTTCCATACTACCGCTTATCCTACACAAAATCATGAGGGAGCCTATCCCAGGGAACTCGGGGCATAGTCACACACTACGGACAATTTGGAAATGCCAGTTAGCCTACAATGCATGTCTTTGGACTGGGGGAGGAAACCGGAGTACCTGGAGGAAAGTGGAGGACCTGACCCAACTCCTCCTTTAAACCTAGCCCTAACCCACAAGATGCTTAACAACACAGAACATCAAATATTTATAGAGCCTTAAACACACTGAGTTGTCTCCACCCCCTTGACTTTTGGTTGGACTCCGCCCAGGTAGGAGAAGCTGGATCAGGTCTGACTCCACCCCCTGAATTTTTGGTTGCAGAATACTGACACTGGAGGCTCCTTCTGTACACGTTAAACAAATGACTTCTCTCAGAAATCTTCAACATATCAAAGATTAGTCTGTTCATTGTTAGGTTTGGATTATGTGGATGATCTGCCATACAAGCACCTGTAAGTTAGCTGTTACTAAAGTTAGATAGCTCATTCTTGGCCAAGACTGCGTTTATTAACAAGTGATTTACATGTAGAAATGTGTGGTGTTGTTTTTTGTTTGTTTGTTTGTTTGTTTTACGTGTATCTGATACCTATTAATAAACACAACACCCACTGTATGTGTTTAATTGTATCTACCTGTAACTGTACATACCATTGGCGTCTATAACATAACACCATTGATGGCACACTTTTATTGTATTTTACTATACATTAATATATTTGTACATCATATTTTTATCCGTGGTCACTTGAATGCAACCTGCGTTAGGAGGAAATACTTGTATACCATGTCCTTATAAACTAAACCATTCTGTATTCTGTTTCAGTTTTCCTCAGAGGACTGTGAGTTGATCTGCAGGAGAATGCAGGAACCGACGTCACGTTCGTTCTCCATCGTAGATGAGTCCCTGAAGACTTTCCGTTACCAGTGTTTGAACTATTTGCTGTAATCGCTCTGAGCTCACATATGGTGCACACGTGCCACTGGCCTGTAAATAAAGGGAGAACCTTTTTGGAATAAAGTGCTGTTTTTGCATATCGCTGTTACAGATCACCGCGTCTGCTTGCCTTTTTTTATGCGAGTTTTGGTCTATAACTGGTTTGATCTTAAGGAAACATGGAGGCCAATATGGATTATATTGTGGGACAGGTGATGCAGAAAGACCTGGGACGATGACTCCAGGTCGGACAAGAGATCATAGACTACATTCTGGACAGGCAGAAGTCGCATGATCTGGAGCACGATCAGACCATGCTCGACAAGGTGGTGGATGGTCTGGCTACTTCATGGGTCAACTCTAGCAACTTCAAGGTGAATATAATGATTTCGCTTTATTAAAAATTGCCATTTGAGCTGGATGAAAAGGCTTACGTGCTCCTTTGGACAACTGGAGGTAGACTTAGCTTAAGTGGTGCAGTGTATTTGGATATCACACCTCAGCAGAAATGCAGCACATGATTAAGATGAAAATGGCTATTGATTTTAGGTGATAAGAGCACATACTTTCATTCCTGGAAAGGGAACATGGAGTTCACTTACATACTTACACACTGGGGCTTTGCAAGTCTGGCAGTCTTGTGTTGTTTCATCAGCAGCTTCTGAGTTATGCTCATAGTTCTGTTTAAAAGAGTTATTGCTTCTGGAGTTGCCTAATTTATATATAAAACACACGCTCCAAATTTATTTAATGTTGAAGCTCTGGATTTGTGTCCAGTACGATGTGTAGTTCTTAATAAAAATTGTAACCGTTGGCAAAATTACTTTAGTATAAGAGGAATCAAATGCTTCATGACATGCTGTTATTGGAAAATAATCAACTCTGGGGTGGTAACAGTCACTCCGATTTGCATCGGATCTGCATCACACCATTCTGTTGTTGATTTGTTGATGACATCATGTTTTATTACTTGCTTATGCCATAATATCATGATTTTAATAAAACAAATGAATTAATGATGTATAACATGGTTTAATGGGGAGGCATGGTGGCTTAATGTTTCCTGGGTTTGATTCCTCCACCCTGGGTGCACGGAGCTTGCATGTTCTCCCTGTGCTTCAGGGGCTTCCTCCTGGCACTCTGGTTTCCTCCCCCAGTCCAAAGACATGCATTGTAGGCTGTTTGACATCTCTAAATTGTCCATAGTGTGTGAATGGGTGTATGAGTGTGTGTGCAATTGTGCCCTGCGATGGGTTGGCACCCTGTCCGGGTTGGCACCCTGTCCAGGATGTCCCCCACCTTGTGCCCTGAGTCCCCTGGGATAGGTTCCAGGCTCCCCTGCAACCCTGTGTAGCATAAGCGGTACAGAAAATGGATGGATGGATGGTTTAATGATCATGGCTTAATGATGTACAGTACTGTGCAAAAGTCTTAGGCACATGCAAAGAAATGTTGTAGAGCAAAGATGCCTTCAAAATAATGAAATTAAATGTTTCTACATTTAAAAAATACTGTAAAGAGCAGTAAACAGTAGTAAATGAAACAAAGTCACTATTTGGTGTGACAAAAATATAAGGAAATTAGCTGGTAAGTTTTATTGAGCATCTTGCAGAACCAGCCACAGTTCTTCTGGAGACTTTGACTGTCGCACTTGCTTCTTATTTTTGCAGCAAAACCCAGCAGCCTTAATTGTGTTTTTTTGTCTGAAAAGTGTCTCTTATGTAATATGCTGCTTTCTTTAATGACATACAAACATTTTTCTGTAACATTTAATTTTGTGCTAGAAAACTAATGTTTGGGAATCTAAAATGTTTTTTGTACTGACTTGATAATGTAGAAGTCATAAAATAAAAAATCTAGCTATAAAGTTTGTTCTAAAAAAAATAGGGTGCCTTTTGCACAGTACTGCATGTCATAGATTTATATTTCTAGAAAGTGTTTGGACAGTTTCTGCCGTAGTAGTGGTAGTGGTGCTGATAAAATCAGCCATATAAAAAAGTTGTGTGGACATGTTCCTAGCGTCCTGATCGAAATCTTCTATAATGATAGTAAGGAACAAAAATAGTTTTAATCGTTAAGGTCTGACTGCTGTTACACACACGTCTAGAGTTAGATTGTACAAAACAATGCAGATTGAGACAGCAGAAGTCCCTCTTTACCACATAATGCACTTTGGGGTGCAGCCATTTTGTAGTGTTATCCAAAATCCCTAATCAGTCCCTCCAGGATTTTGTGATCTTGTGATCGGAGATATTAATGCAGAATCAAGCAAACCCTGCAAAATTCAGAGAAGCTTGCAATTTTTCAAAATTACCGCAGATTTTCCACAAGACCCGTCATGTGACGTCATCACAACATGCATTCGGTCAAAGGACTCTTCGATTCACAGCTAAAATGTCTCATTTACCAACAAACATCACTGCGAAAGACAAACTTTGGGGATCTGCAATTTCGCCAATTCACGTGGTTTTCCAAAAAAAAAAAAAAAAGCACAAAAAAACGCTGCAAATTGCATCACAAATTATTTTGAAAAAAAAAAGCTGCAGCAAAATCAAGCATTTTTGGCTGCAAAAATCCCCCTAAAAAACCCTGTGAAATACTGTAAGGACTGATGAGAGTGAAGGTGTTCCATATTCATTAGTTTATTGAGCATTAAAAGTAATTCATACTGTATATACTGTATTTATATAACTTTTTATCAAAGTAATACAAAAAATGCCTTTTCTCTAATATGTATCTGTTACATATCTAATATACAGTATAACGTCATTGTTTTACAGTCCTACCCAGCATAAAACATTACAACTAGAATGCACACGATGTTCAAATACACAGATCAGTTTATCTTTTATAATTAAAGTATGTTATGTAGTGTAGATGAAAGGGGAAAAAAAGAACAGATCCAGTACTCCAGCTTTAACATGCCAAAATGGTATAACCTGCTTTCAGTTGTAAACTGTGTGACCTCAAAGTGTGTCATGGAAAGAGGCTGTGTTGAATATTATAAGTTCAGCGGAATGTATTCTAGGAGTGAGAAATATTGCCTGGAAATTACATTTAGAGTTCTGTGCTTTTTTTTGCTTTTTTTTTTTAAATAGCAGCGCTCTGTAACGTTGCACCATATTACATTTATATTTACATTTATTCATTTAGAAGACTCTTTTATCCAAAGTGACTTACAAATGAGGAAATACAAGCATATTAGTCTCACAGACCAGAGAAGTGTTTACTCAGACTCCCTCCTGTTCACTGGTGTTTTGCGCTTGTCATTGTGCTGCTTGAGGATGCAGGATGAGGTTTTTAAATGATTTGGTCACTATGCTTTTGTGTCATTTTTGTTAAAGATGAGTTTCAATGTAAAGTGGATTACCAACCGGAACAGCTTCAAGCTTAAGTAAACTTGCGCTTTGCTGTGCAGGCCAAAACCTGTCCGACTTCTTACAAAGCCTTACACTAGTCTTACTGTTGTATGTATACTGTATGTGTATGGAAAGTGTGTGTGTGTGCGTGTATGTGTGTGTCAGAGTATCAGATGTGGTATGTCAGATTTTTCACCTCACGTTGCTCGACTCGCTCTACACTCATTGTATGTGGGAATTCCTATGTTTAGTTTATCACCGGTTGCCATGGTTTCACTGGTAGAATCAGGATAATGCAATGACTAACCAGCTAGAGCACAAGCTACACTATATGGCCAGAGGTTTGTGGACACCTGACCATCACGCCCATATGTGGGCCTTCCACAAATTGCAAACTGTCCTGACCTCAACCCCACTGAACACCTTTGGGATGAACTGGAACGCTGACCGCACCCCAGGTCTCCTCACCCGACATCAGTGCCTGACCTCACTAATGCTCTGGTGGCTGAATGAACACAAATCCACAGTGTCACGCTCCAAAATCTAATGGAAAGCCTTCCCATAAGAGTGGAGGATATTATAATGGCAAAGGGAGTCAACATCTGGAATGGGATGTTCAACAAGCACATGGGTACGATGGTCAGGTGTCCACAAACTTTATAGTGTAGCTATAGAATGCACATAAAAACACAAATTTGATCACAAATCAGATGCCTTCCAACTACAAAAAAATCTTACCAGTATCAGAATGACCTTAAAACAATTTATAAACAATATATAAAGCGATTTTTGACACCAAAAGGGCTTGATGTACTGAAATACTGTAAAACATGAAAAGGGTGCTGTTCTGTTTTGGGTTATGTAGGAATGAATGTGTACAGCCATAAAACGCAGATAATATTTCACAGTTGGGGAACAAAAAAAGAAATATAAGACTGTCTCTAGCTCCCATTCGTTACCTATTGAAAATGAAAGACTTTCAGCTGCTTTGTTGTATCACATCACTGTGCAGGCTTAGACTTACCGCTGTGACATCTGAACAACACTGACCTCATGATGACTCTGCAGATAAACTACAGCAAACTTTGTGTGTGTGTGTGTGTGTGTGTGTGTGTGTGTGTGTGTGTTCGCATTGCGCCTCTTTATCCTCGTCTGCAGTCACATCCTCCATCCTGCATGAACGTTAGATATGCACACTCCTTCATTATGTGTGAAACGGAACCTGTTGGATGTGAGATTGTCAGTGTTCATTTCCACAACAGAATTTGTTTGGTTGCATGTTGTAAATCATTTAGTAACAGGGTCTAAAAATCCACTACCACTAGCGTTTCTTATCACATCACATAAAAGAGGATTTTTTTTTTTTTAATTATAGAGGACTGTATTAATTGCCTCACACCTCCAAGGTTCGGGGTTCGAATCCCGCCTCCACCCAGCGTGCACGGAGTTTGCACGTTCTCCCCCGGGGGTTTCTTCTGGGTATTCTGGTGTCCTCCCCCAGTCCAAAGACATGCATTGTAGGCTGATTTCCAAATTGTCCATAGTGGGTGAATGTGTGTGCGATTGTACCTGCGATGGATTGGCACCCCGTCCAGGGTGTCCCACACCTTGTGCCCCAAGTTCCCTGGGATAGGCTCCAGGCTCCCCCATGACCCTGTGTAGGATAAGTGGTATGGAAAATGGATGGATTATATTAGTTATTACCTCTCGGGTCTTTGACAGTTTTCATCATTTTTTACATTTGTCCCCGAAAGGATGACAAAGCCTTATTCACAACAGCAGAATGATATTAAAGTGAAAGAAATATCTGTGAAAGTATGATAAGCAATGTCTATCTAGACCAAACAAAGGCACCAGGGCACAGTTCTGCTCTCACTGATCTGTGACAAATAAGTATAACCAGGACAGGAAAGGACAAATGCAATGTTGGATCATATTGTAATGCCCATGTTGAGTCTTGCACATGTGTCGTGTACATCTGTCTTTAATGCTCAAAAGTATCTTCAACCTATTATGAAGCAATTTCTGTATACCGAATACTGAGTAATGAAATATTCATTGATTGTTTTATGAGTCAGTCGGAGTTCGCTCATGTCGCATTAGCATTTTTAATTTTTACTAATTGACAAAAGTACAAAGAAAAGATATTGAATGTTTTCACTGACCAAATTTTGTAAATATAAACAATTTTAGAATTTGATGCCTTCAACACACTCAAAACAAAAGTTGGGACAGAGGCAAAATAAGACTGAAAAGTTTATAGAATATTTAAGTAATACCATCTTGGAGGATCAGGTTCATTGGTAACAGGGGAGGGTATCAGGATTGGGCATAAAAGGAACATCCACCAAAAGCTCAGTCTTTGCAAGCAAGGATGGGTTGTGGCTCACCACTTTGTGCCAAACTTCGTGAGAGAACTGCCAGTCAGTTCAAAAAGAACATTGCTCAATGCAATATCGCTTTCACCATCTACAGTGCCTAATACTGTGAAAAGATTCAGGGAATCCGGAGAAATCTCATTGTGTAAAGGGCAAGGCCAGAATTCACTGTTGAATGTGTGTGACCTTCAAGCCCTCAGGCGGCATCAAATTCTAAATTTGTTTATATTTACAAAATACAATTAAGTTGGTCAATGAAAACATTAAACATCTTTTCTTTGTACTTTTGTCAGTTAATTAAAATTTCAAGAGACTTGACAAATCACAGATTTTTGGTTTTATTGCATTTTGGAAAAAATCCCAACTTTTATGGAAATGGGGTCAGTATATAAATACATATCAATATCACGTCAGCATGCTGCTCAGTCCTAGGGCTGAGCGATATATTTATATAATATCAATATCGTGTTAATGATTACGCAATACACTTTTCTGAGATATCATTGGTATGGTGTTATATTTAAACAAACAAACAAAAAAAAACATTTTTAATAATTACAAATTAAATGGTACTGAATGGATGCTGTTCATTTGACGTAATTTTTTTAAAATGTCTTCTTCATCTGTCTTTTTAGGCATGAAACAAAAGTATTGTCAAATTCAGTTTAACTTCTAAACTTTAAAAAAAATCTGTTTTACTACTGTTTTGCAGGCAATTTGTTAGCTAAAATATATATCATGATACGCATCATATCGTAGGAATGTCCTCAAGTATCCTGATATGATTACATTCATGGCATTTGGCAGACACCCTTATCCAGAGCAACTTACATCTTTATTTAATTTATACATTATTAAGGTTAAGGGCCTTGCTCAAGGGCCCAACAATGGCAGCTTAGTGGTGCTGGGGTTTGAACTCATGACCTTCCAAGCAGTAGCCCAATGTCTTAACCACTGAGTAACCACTGCCCTATATTTTTGTTATGTCACCCAGCCCTACTCAGTCCTATTATATATTACAGTTACGATAAAATTCTGCAGCATGTTTGGGCTAGTTGTGAATGAGTAGTTCACATTTGGTATTGGAGACCTTGTAAACACCACCTGTTATTGAATGAGCCTTTCTGAGGTGGTCTTTCATCCATTCTTTCATTCACATTGAGTAACTGCTTTATATCCATGTCAGAGTTGTGGTGGACTCAGAGCCCATCCCATGATCACTAGGCAGGAAAACACTCTGGCAGGGACACCAGACCATCTCAGAGCACCACACACACACAAGCTCATTCACACCTAGGGGAAACTTAGAGTTGCTAGTTCACTTACTGGCATGTTTTTGGGAGGTGGGAGGAGACTGGAGAACCTGGAGGAAACCCATACAGATGCATGGAATACATTGATACAGACACTAATCCTAGATTGTGATTATATTTGGTTATATTTGGTTCTTAAACTTTTGGCAGTCAAGGACCTGCGTGTAAAAAAAAAATCCCTTATAATCAGAGCACAAATACAAATGTATATGCATATTTATTTGCTGATGTAATTACGGCTTTATATTTCTAAACCAGTATCATCATTCAAACACATTTTAACAGTTGCAGGTACTTTCAAGTTGATATTATTTCTATTATATTATTTCTATTATTGATGTTTGGCTTGAACCCTTTCATGTGAATTGTGATGTGTAAAAGGTGTGATAGACAATTCTAAACTTTAACATCAATAAATGGCAATACAAGATGACTGCTGTTCTAACTGTAGAAATACGTTTCACTTATGAGTCACATAGATAACATTTTTTCCCATTGTTTTGCTGAAAGATGCATTTGGTAGAACTTGTGCTCAAACGGTTAGAAGGTGAACTGCAGAAACATGGGGATAAATTGTTAACTACCACTCCCATAACTGGTCAAGTACACAAAGCACTGTTTCCTGGAATTTGGCCATCTGTGTTAATTCATGTTATATAACAAGTTAACTTTCCACCATCTTTCTAGTCGGCAACAAAATTGCTTTAAATTTAAAACTTTCAAGTTTCTAGTTATGACAAAAGTAGCATTGTGAAACATGAAACATTGTTAGCGTGAAATTTTGAACAAGAATGGTTCAGAACTCCTAAGACAGAAGCACATTTGGAAAGTTACAACCCCCAGATTATGGATTCTTTGCTAGCCAATCTGGCTAACTACAGGGTATCCCAAAAGTCTCCATACATAGGGGACTGTGTACGGCAGAACCACATCAGTTGTGCCTTCGTCAGCGGATGTTCGTGGACGTCCACTTCTCGGTTGGTCCGCAGCACTTCCTGTCTTTTTGAATTTGTTAATAATTTTCGCAACAGTGTCGTGTGTGATTTCCTGTTAAAGTCCATCACAACCTTGCGACAACTTCCCTATTCAGCCATGAGAATGATTTCAATACTTTCTTAGCCTAGCCTATAAACATGCAAAATAATGATACAGCAAATCAATAAAAGAGTTTACCAGTTTATATTCTCTGCCTCACACTCTGTGCACTTTGTACACTTTTCTGGACACAAGCTTCAGTATCTCGAAACTGACTGACACTTGTTTAATTCTTTTTCCATCATTTCATTATTACAGAACAGCAATAAAGTATCTGAGTAAATGTCTCTTGGGGGTATGTCTATAACATAACTGACAAGGGTGATGCAAACACAGTCAGGGAGTCTATTACAGACCTGCATTTGTTTCCAGGTGTTCTTTTTTTTTTTTTTTTTTTTTCAGCTGTACATTCCCCAGGTATGCCCTGGTTGTTTGTTGATTGAACCGTTAGCTATATCTTGTCAATTTCAGGGTGTTCCCAGCACAGGTATAGGTAAACATAATAATATCATAAATACAATATTGTGTGAGGTAATGTTGTAAATCATGATAAATGTTTAGGCAGTTGTTGTGAAATGAAAATATGGGTATTTACTTTAAGATCCATAACTGATAAGAAAAAACAGGTCTTACGTATTCACATTAACTGTATTGAGCTGTATTGAGCCAGTGCTGTTTCTGAAATAATGCTGAACTTGCACTACATTTGTGAGTGTATATATATGGCAGGATATTTCAGACTGTGCTGAAGCTGAGACAGTGTTTGAGACAAGGGGCTTGGAAAGGCCACATGATGTATAAAAGCAGTGATCCCTTCCTCCAGTGTTTTCCTGTTATTTGTCTGGTTTCTTTCCGCTCATGGCCTTGAGCATTTTCAGCCCTTCCAGTATCTGGGTTATTGATTCAGGATAAATTTGCAGGTTTATTAAGCAGCCAGATATTTTAAACATGTGATACTTAGTGGTTCAGACAGATTTGCCTGTTTTTACTGCTCAACTGAGTGAAATGAACCTCTTTGGTTAGCGGGGAAATGACTCTGACTTTGATGAATAAAACAAGTGCCTTAAATGAACCTCACGAGATGCAGTGGACAAAACCCAATCAGATAAAAATTTAAATGAATTAGGACTGCGAGGCCATAGAAGCAGGATGAGCATTAATATAAATTTATCTATATACTCTGTTATGTTGGACTCATCAACAACCTCCGCAAATTCGTTCACAGGACCTGGATCGTTAGAGAACCTGTTTAAGCATTTTTGCATCAGAACAGCGACTCATATATAAAAATTCTTAACAACAACAACAATAAATACAAGGTAATAAATATACTTACTGTTAAGATAGACGGACATCTTCTCTTGAAACACTCTTACAAACCAAATTATCAAAACTTTTCGGAATACAGCAAAATGAGAAGGAATATTCTCTACACAGACACTAGCACGAACTATGTCAACCTGTTTGGTGTGTCTGACCCAAGTTTTTTAACCATCGGTTCTCAGGACGCACACACATAGCAGGGTTGTAAAACTCATTAACATATAATACTTTGTGAAACACACACACACACACACACACACACACACACACACACACACACACACACACACGCACGCATGCACACAGACAGGATACAGGAAAGGTCGGGGATTATTTAATCAATATTTAAACAACAGTTTTTTCAGGACGCACACACATAGTGGGTTGTAAAACTCATTAACGTATAATGCTTTGTGAAACCCACACACACACACACACACACACACACACACACACACACACACACACACACACACACACACACACCTGGGAAAGAACAAACTTCCAGGATACAGGGGGAAAAAAGACGTAAAGTAGAAACGCAAACAGCGTTTGCCAAGCTGTCAGTTCAAGGGGTTCATAAATTTCGCACATTCATGACTGACACATGTCATAAATTACACACATTTCGTGAGTGACATATAGAAAACAATTGTGGGGTGGGTTTAAGGGTCAGTCTTCGGTTTTGGTAACAACCCTGTTTTTCCCTGACACAAAAGTTATTTCCTCTCTCATTTCAATAGGAATTCTAGGCGTTGAAATACACCGGCCTTCTAGCGTTTTTTAGGGCTTCGTGGAGCAGACATCGAATGAGTATTGCAGCCTCTTTTTGTGTTCTAACCATGGCTTTATTTAATCAACAGCTTTCAGGATGCACACACTTAGCGGGGGTGTAAAACTCATTAACACACACACACACACACACACACACACACACACACACACACACACACACACACATGTACGCACGCATGCGCATACATACACGCAGACAAAAGAAAGGTGGGGTCGTAAATTACAGGTTGTACTGAACTGTCAATTGGGCTGACAGGAGGTGTCATAAATCATGTTCATGGGGGGGGTCATAAATCATGTTTTGACATAAAGTATAGGATATAACTACTTGCATGGTCACCATGAGAAGAAAGAAAAAGAAAGAGAGAGAGAGAGAGAGAGAGAGAGAGAGAGAGAGAGAGAGAGAGAGAGAGAAGATAATTCTTTCTTGTAGAGCCCATGAGGTCAAAGTCATCACATATTTCTGAACTATTATATGGACACTTGGTCCTCATTAGGAGGCAAAAACATGCCCTGACTTAAATATGTGATAATTGTGACTAAATGCTTTCTTTCTATCTTTCTTTCTAAGAAACACGTGTTTAATACAGAAGACATTCTTTTGTGTCCTGAGGTTATAGTTTAGGATCACACTCTTCAGAAAACATTACATTTAAGACCCTAAAAGTTTCTTTGGTTCGTCAGGCTGAGGGAACCGTTCTCTGAAGAACCTTACAACAAAGTGCTTCCTTCACAGAAAAAGGTTCTTCTTCTGAAAGCTCCTTTATAAAAGCTAGAAGCATCCAAAAGACTCCCGAGGAAACCTGCAGGTGCTTTATTTATCTGTGTGAACACACAAGGCTATAGAAATATTCCACAATATTAGAATGACAAGTGTGTGTGTGTGTGTGTATGTGTGTGTGTGTGTGTGTGTGTGTGTGTGTCTTTTTTTAGTTGCCCAAATGTCTCCATACTAATACAGAAAAGTAATAGCTAATTAAGATGTTGACACAAAAAACAAATAAACAACAAAAAAATTAAATAAATGTATTTAAAAATAACTAACAAATAACTTCTTTTGCGTGTGTGCTTGTGTATGCAACCTCGAATACTTCGCATTAGCTCGCACTCTTTGTAGTGACCCCGCTTTGTGCGGCTGAATGTCTCACACACCGCTTCCGAGAAAACATCCACATCTTTGAATCTTCATAAAATGAAAAGTTAGGTCATTGCGCAGCAGCGGAGTCTCCGTGTAAAAAAGAAAGGAAGAAAGACACGTGAGCGGCGTCGCGTGAGACCTGCACTGCGTGAAGGAGCAGAGCGGGTGAGTTTTAACCCATGCGCCAGAAGAAGAAGCATGAAGAGCTCGCGCCGTGTTCCTTGTCACTCGTGCGGATTTTATTCCAATGTATTTCGCTCCGGTGTGTGTGTGTGTGTGTGTGTGTGTGTTTCACCGGGTTTCTGCTTTTTAACAAACGTGGAAGTGTGTGTGAGGTGAGGAAGCGCGAGACCAACGTTTCACTGGATTAAAGCTTCAGGTAAGAGAGACTTTTTTGACTTTTACCATCCTTTATTTTACATAAGTCACATTATACATGATAAAATCAGGGTGACTCAATAAATAAATAAATAAATATTTAAAGAAGCATTAAGATAAAATAAAATAAAATAA
The DNA here is from genome assembly GCA_023630585.1 of Cranoglanis bouderius. Lineage (NCBI taxonomy): Eukaryota > Metazoa > Chordata > Actinopteri > Siluriformes > Cranoglanididae > Cranoglanis > Cranoglanis bouderius. The sequence goes on along the minus strand of CM042567.1, from coordinate 7,641,155 downwards.
TTTAGGCTGAACATAACATCAGTCTAGTGCTGGTACAAAACAAAGTTCTTCCTCTACTACTGAGCACAGAGCCTCCTCACAACACCACACTGCCTTGAACATCTCCAAATCCCCCATATTCTTGTAAATGCTAAAATCAATCAGAATTCTTGCTTTAATTTATCTGCAGAGAATTTGTACGGTGTCGCAGTCTTTGTTTTGTGCCACTTTGTTTTTTCTGCTCAAGTATATTGCCATTTTTGCCTGGCCAAAGATAAAGTTAATCAGCTGACACTTGAACCTGTGTTATCTTCTTCTTTTCCTTTCGGCTGTTCCCTTCAGGGGTCGCCACAGCAAATCATCAGCCTCCATCTAGCCCTATCCCCTGCATCCTCTTCTCTCAGACCGACTACCTTCATGTCCTCCTTCACTACATCCATAAACCTCCTCTTTGGTCTTCCTCTCGGCCTCCTGCCTGGCAGCTCTAACCTCAGCATCCTTTTACCAATATATTCACTCTCCCTCCTCTGAACATGTCCAAACCATCTCAACCTGGCCTCTCTAAGTTTGTCTCCAAAACATCTCACATGTGCTGTCCCTCTGATGTACTCATTCCTGATCCTATCCATCCTCATCACTCCCAAAGAGAACCTCAACATCTTCAGCTCTGCTACCTCTAACTCTTCCTCCTGTCTTTTTCTCAGTGCAACTGTCTCCAAACCATACAACATCACTACTGTCCTGTACACCTACTCTTTTATCACACAACAGACCTGACACTTTTCTCCACCCATTCCAACCTGCCTGCACACGCTTCTTCACCTCTTTTCCACACTCCCCATTGCTCTGGACTGTTGACCCTAAGTACTTAAAATCCTGCACCTTCTTTATCTCTTCTCCCTGTAACCTCACTGTTCCACTTGGATCCCTCTCATTCACACACATGTATTCTGTCTTGCTGCAACTAACCTTCATTCCTCTTCTCTCCAGAGCAAACCTCCACCTCTCTAGAGTTTCCTCCACCTGCTCCCTGCTCTCACTACAGATCACAATGTCATCCGCAAACATCATAGTCCATGGAGATTCCTGTCTGACCTCATCTGTCAGCCTGTCCATCACCACTGCAAACAAGAAGGGGCTAAGAGCCGATCCTTGATGCAGTCCCACCTTCACTGTGAACTCCTCTGTCACACCTACCACACACCTTACCATTGTCCTACTGCTCTCATACATATCCTGCACCACTCTAACATACTTCTCTGCCACTCCAGACCTCCTCATACAATACCACAGCTCCTCTCTTGGCACCCTGTCATACGCTTTCTCTAAATCTACAAAGACACAATGCAACTCTTTCTGACCCTCTCTGTACTTCTCCATCAACATTCTCAAAGCAAATATTGCATCTGTAGTGCTCTTTCTTGGCATGAAACCATACTGCTGCTCACAAATGCTCACTTCTCCCCTTAGCCTTGCTTCCACTTCTCTTTCCCACAACTTCATTGTATGGCTCATCAGCTTAATACCTCTGTAGTTTCCACAACTCTGCACATCTCCCTTGTTCTTAAAAATCGGCACCAAAACACTTCTCCTCCATTCCTCAGGCATCCTCTCACTCTCTAAGACCTCGTTGAACAACCTAGTTAAAAACTCTACTGCCATCTCTCCTAGACACTTCCATACCTCCACTGGTATGTCATCAGGACTAACCGCCTTTCCTCTCTGCATCCTCTTCAAAGCTCTCCTAACTTCACCCTTGCTAATCCTTTCTACTTCCTGCTCAACAATATTTGCCTCTACTACTCTTCTCTCTCTGTCATTTTCCTCATTCATCAGTTCCTCAAAGTACTCCTTCCATCTTTCCCTCACCCTCCTGTCACCTGTCAACACATTTCCATCTCTATCTTTAATCACTCTAACCTGCTGCATATCCTTACCATCTCTATCCCTCTGCCTCACCAACCGATACAAATCCCTCTCACCTTCCTTACTATCTAACCTTGCATACATGTCCTCATAAGCTTTCTGTTTAGCCTTTGCCACCTCTATCTTAACCTCACGCTGCATCTCCCTATATTCCTGTCTGCTTTCCTCCGTCCTCTCACTGTCCGACTTCTTCCTAGCTAACCTCTTCTTCTGGATACTCTCCTGAACTTCCTCATTCCACCACCAAGTCTCCTTGTCTTCTTTCCTCCTTCCAGATGACACACCTAGCACCTTCCTACCTGTCTCCCTGATCACTTTGGCTGTAGTAGTCCAGTCATCTGGAAGCACCTCCTGACCACCTAAAGCCTGTCTCAACTCCTCCCTGAAAACCGCACAGCACTCTCCTTTTCCAACTTCCACCATTTTGTCTTCTGCTTTGCCTTTGCTCTCTTCATCTTCCTCACCACCAGAGTCATCTTACACACCACCATCCTATGCTGTCTAGCTACACTCTCTCCTACCACTACTTTGCAATGCTAATCTCCATCAGATTACAGTGTCTACATAAGATATAGTCCACCTGTGTGCTCCTGCCACCACTCTTATATGTCACCCTGTGTTCCTGCCTCTTCTGAAAGTACGTGTTCACCACAGCCATCTCCATACTTTTAGCAAAGTCTACCAACCTCTGTCCTTCTGGGTTCCTTACCTGAAGACCAAACCTGCCCATCACTTCCTCATCCCCACTATTCCCTTCACCAACATGTCCATTAAAGTCTGCCCCTATCACCACTCTCTCACATCTGGGAACACTCTGCATCACTTCCTCAAGCTCGCTCCAGAATCTGTCTTTCTCCTCTTGCTCACAACCTACTTGTGGAGCATAAGCACTAACAACATTCAACATCTCACCTTCAATTTCCAGCTTCAGACTCATCAACCTATCTGACACTCCCTTTACCTCCAGAACATTCTTCACAAACTCCTCCTTCAGGATCACGCCTACTCCATTTCTCTTCCTGTCCACCCCATGATAAAACAGTTTAAATCCTGCTCCAATGCTTCTAGCCTTGCTCCCTTTCCACCTGGTCTCCTGGACACACATAATGTCGACTTTCCTCCTCTGCATCATATCTACCAGCTCTCTGCCTTTACCTGTCATCGTACCAACATTCAAAGTTCCTACTTTCAGTCCTAAACTCCTGCCTTTCCTCTTCTCTCTCTGCCTACGGACACACCTTCCTCCTCTAACACACCTTCCTCCTCTCCTTCTTTGACCAACAGTAGCCCAATTTCCACCAGTGCCCAACGGCACCGATGGCGGTCGTTGTTAACCCGGGCCCCAACCGATCCGGTATGGTCGTGTCATTTTAGTGATTCGCATATTGAATTTGGCAAAAGTTTTACGTCGGATACCGTTCCTGACACAACCCTCTCTATTTATCCGGGCTTGGGACCGGCACAAAAAGTACACTGGCTTGTGACCTCCTGTGGCTAGATTGACCTCCTGTGGCTAGATTACAGAGAGAAATACAGAGAGCTAGAATACAGAGAGAAAAATATGATGATGATGATGATGATGATGATGATATCGATACAATAATAATGTACACTACAGTGCACGTGCTCGGAGAGTATTGTGATTATTGTGAGATTTGTGAGTAATTGCATTGTAACTGCAGCAGGTTGTATGTTAAAATCGATTTTGTTCCATTTTCCTTTCTTTCCCTGTTAAACACTTGATTTTTTTTTATTAGTAAACTTTGCATAAAACCTCATATATCCTAATACTGTATAGTTTATATAATCTGCTTCTACTGTTAATTAATTAATTAATTTGTTTGTTTGTTTATTTTATTTTTATTTATTTAATTTTTATTTATTTATTTATTTATTTATTTTGGGGGGGGGGGGGGGGGTTAAAACCAAATACTGTGTCAAATTTCACACACCAAGAAAATGCCCTCTTGGCATATTGTCCCTGATTTAGTAACATATCGTCATACTAAATGTTCACAATAATATCCTACATATGTAATGTATATAGTAGGAAAAAGCAGTACATGATCTTATCCGGGTATTACAGCTGTGTGATTTGAATGTGTGCCTCTATATAATACATCGACTCCATCTGCAGGTGAGGCTCAAACACACACACACACACACACACACACACACACACACACACACACACACACACACCAACTAACGTTCTGTTATTACCTCTACACTCTTGGAAGGTAAGAACCATTAATTTATTAAATGGATCCTTAAAGAACCCTTGAAGAACCTTTAAGTATACCTTCTGACAGGTTCTAGGTATTAAAGAGAAAACAATGAGCAATAGTTTGGAGATTAAGCTATTAAACTTTTGTAGGGTTCTGCATAGAACCCTTAGATCACATGGATGTCCCACGGAAAATCAAAATCACCTGTTTGGTTCAGATTTACAAACATCAGACACTTCAATCTAAACTGAAGTGATCTTTAAGCTAAGGCGTGTCTCATTTTTTCACCACCTAACCACACCTCTTTATAATATATTTGCTCTAGCTCCGCCCCTTACAACAGAACTTACAACAGCGAGAGCTTATGCCTTGTTTTTGGGATTGATTTTGCTCTCAAGAGAACGATTTTTACTGTAATGCATATTCATGACTCGGACTTGTGTGTGTTACGGTAGATCCTGGGACACCTTCGAGTGGTGTGTTGGCAGCGTGCTGTCTGATTGCCACGGTAACGCAGCAGAACTCTGAGAGTCTTTCAAGGCGGAGTCTCGGAGGACACAGTTCTCGGGGAACCTTTATGAAATATGTTCCGGCCGCACCTTGGCATCTCCTCGGACCCTGCCCACTACCGATCAGACCAATCAGGAGTCTCTGAAAGGCCGAAGTGTGAGCAGGGACCACGCCCGATGTTGTGTGTGCTTGCTCCTGGCCTGCGTGTTCTGTGTACTGATTTGGTTTATTTAGGAGATGTCACAATCTCATATTTAAAATCACATATTTTAAATGCTGGTGAAAATGTATAAGATTTGGAATTGTTTTATTAATTAATTTTGCTCTTAAGTCAGTAGATTCTTCTAAGCTGAAATTGTGTTTTATTTTTTTTTAAACCCAGTGTATAACAGTGACAGTGTGTCAGTCAATAAAAACAATTTATTTCAAGCTATTCATGGATATTTGTCATAAAAAACACATTTATCCACCGTTTGAATTTTCATTTCTACAGAAACACAATATAATACCTTTAAATATTACTCACGATACACTTTATTTAATAAACATCAGTCCAGCTCCTCAATCAGGCATTTTTTTTTTTGCTTTCCTTCTGCCCTGCGTTGCTCATCGTCTGCTTGGGGATCCATCACTGCTGCTCTCTGATTGGTGAAAATCAGACTCTCATATCTGATGGATGTATTTTTGGTAGAAACATTACTGAAGAGTGAGAAGAGTTCAGGAGACGTTCCTCCCGGTTCTGAGTCACTGTTGCTGCCTGAGATGACCTCGATTTTTGGACGGAACACCTGAAAAAGCATGTCGGTTTTCCTACTTCCTCAAACAAGACAAAAATTAGCATTAATTAACTTTAGATAAATCTTCAGCCTACCTGAGGCGCTGTTTCTATGTTGACTGTGTCCAAATCATCCAGATCAGGAAGTTCCTGAGGAGAAGAAAACTAAATTATAACCATTTGTACATGATTATGAAAGAAGCAAGTGATTTGTTGAGGTTATAGCTAATGGAGGTGTAACGAATGCAAAAGGCATTACTAGCATTATTCTTTTCCACCAGAATAATGAAATGGATCAACTTTAAACATGAAAAACGAAACAGAAGCGCACGCTTGGATTCAACGCACCTTTTTAAAGGAGACAAGTTTTAAAGCGTGCCCGCGTTACCTACCAGAATGTGTAGTAACTCAGATGAATCTGCAACGTTTAAAAATATTCTCCACCAGTTACAATTCATGTAACAAATTAAAAAAAGATGTTTTAACACGTTTAAATGTATTCTCTAATTTATATGAGGAATTAGCTCGACTGGCGTGAAATATATCTATATATCTAATCAACGCGTGTTGTGACCAGTTATAAGTATACATCAGCCAGGAAAGGGAATTCATGTAGGTGCACATATACATATAGATAATTAACTACAACGGATTATAATTAATCATGGCTATGTATGTGGCCTAGATCAGCTTTATGAACTCTAAAGAGTGAGTTTATCCTTCTGGCCAGGAAGAATTAACCCACGAAGAAGGGAAGTGAAGTCTAACTCTAACTGAAGTGTGTGGTGTTGTTTTAAAGACAACACCAATGCACACGCCTCTTTGGGCTATGGGCTAATCAGGAAGTTGGGTTTGCATGTCCGGATGACTCTCTTTGTCTGGTCTCGGACCCTAATTTAAATGTCCAGGGAGGAGCCGGTCTATACCGTGTTATAAATGAAATTAAGAGAAAACATGAAATAATGTATCCCATTGCAATATGATATGCATAATCAATCAGGGTATCTCGAGACGATTAACTACATACCACATTCGATGGACTTGTAAAGAATATTACAAATAAAACCTGGTTACAGACATTTAAAATGATATGCTAAATTAAAACTATTTAAAGTCATTAAGGTTAGTTAAACACACAATATATGTAAACAAGATAACATCACACTATTTAGGCATCGAATAATTACATATAATTACACGTTACATTGAAGAGAGATTTCTTCATTGTGTGTGTAAGGTAAGCTTGTGTGTGTGTGTGTGTGTGTGTGTGTGTGTGTGTGTGTGTGTGTGTGTGCGTGTGTGCGTGTGTATGCCCAGAAGAGGGGGCTGGCGTTCTTCTAATGTCCCACTGGTCCTTGGTCACCCCAGGGTGACCTTAGGGAGGACATTTCTCCTCTGGCCTTTGCGACTTTGAGGCTAAATCATTTGCTCGTAAACAGAGATTAGGTCAGAGATTTACAGGCCCCTGGTCGGAGTTTTGGTGGACCCCTGCTGACGAACTAATCGTTAAGTTTCCCAGACGTTCAGTCATCAAAGGTTTCTTTTATTGCAGGGGTAAGTCCTGTGTGGGTTCCAAAGAGTCTTTTTGCATTCCAAAGGGCATCTGGCCGCAGGAGGCCTCTCGGGATTACTCTAGGTCACCTGAGTGGTGAAACTTTCTATGTTTCGTTTGGGTTAATTTAGAAATCAGTTTGAGCATAGTCATACGCTACAGAGGTTAACATTCAAGCCCAGCTACATGTGAAGCGAACAGTTTGGATCGGATACCAGCCTGATAAACGTTCTCATCTTACCCACTGAATGAACGTAGAATCTGTGTTCTTCAGTTCTCAACTGAATAAAATAAGCGAGAATAAAAAATGTAAAAGGAAATACATGGAGAATTTATTTGTAGTGGTACACACCGTTCTCCTCCTGCTGCTCTCGAGCTTGTTTTCGCTTCAGTGCATTTTCTTTGATGAGTCTCAAGGCATCCAGGTTCTCCTCAATCTCCCTCCTCTCTCTCGTTTGCCATAATTCCCTTTCTTTACATTCTCCTTCCAAACCTCCCACGGCCCAAGCCTCTGCACAGGCCCTGCGCAGATATGATATACGTACAGTTCATATTTCTTAGCTCTTAATTAATTAGTTCTTAACTAATAACTAAACTAATTTATTTACACTACATATATTTACATGTTTTATACTAGCTACATTTATACTATGTCAATACTTGTGCTGTCTGTGAGGCTTCTGTATTTAAGTTTAATTTTTAATAAAACACTCATTTAGAGTCACATTAGGATCCGAGAGTGAGCAGATAATAAATTCCTTGGTGATTTAAATATGTTTTCTTTATTTAATCACTATTTAGTATTTGTGTAGTCTGTGGCAATAATAGTTATTAAACTGTAAAAAAAACAAACAAACAAAAAAAAAAACATAAGAAACTTTTGACTTGCATATCTTCATCTCAAAATGTAATTTATTACATTGATTTTTAATACTTTATTTCACAACGCCATCCATACTCACCTCTCCTTAGGAAACACAGGACGGTCATCCAGGTACATGAGCACCCTCAAACGAACAATTAGCGACTTCCTGTAGTTGGGAATTTTCTTGAGGACATCGTTACCCATGAGGTTTAATACTCTCTGAAATGTATAGGTGTTATTTATTCCCAATTCAGCTATCATTCTTTAGCTTACATCATGTACATGAGTGTGTGTGTGTGTGTGTGTGTGTGTGTGTGTGTGTGTGTGTGTGTGTGTGTGTGTGTGTGTGTGTGTGTGTACCAGATTGGGCATCTTCTCCAGTACAGTGAGGATTTCTGGGTCATTGAGGCGGTTATGTGACAGGTCCAGAACACTGTCTGATTAAACTTAACAGCGATTATTGAAAATCACAGTAAGTCCGACAATTATGCAATTTGAAGCCGATCAGTGGAGGTTCATATTAGTGAGTCTCCTTATACAGAAAACCTCAGGAGTGAAATATGAGAATGAACAATTTACAAATAAATTAATTACTGTCCAGCTTGATAAATGAGGCTCTCTGTGTCTGCCTGTAAGGTGCACTGATGATCCTCCACTTAGAGGTCACAGAAAAGGCCTTAGGCTGCAATTTTATCCAGTAACTCACTGTACTTGTGAAGATCAGTTTCCGTGTGCAGGTCGCTCGTTGCTATGGAAACTAAGTGACTTCATGCACGCATGCATTCTTTCAGATGTGATGTGAATGGATGAGGGCAGGATATTGAATATTGGTCACCTGAAACACAAGCTGCACCTGAGCAAACTTACCTGTGCTGAGGAGGTGGAAATGCATCTGTGAGATAAAGCAGGAGTGTCAAACACTCAGTGCTCGCTCTTCTAGAACACCACATTCAGTCCACTAGTCCATTGGTCACTGATAAATACTGTCATTCTTCCTCTTCTTCCTCCTCTTCTTCTTTTTAAGAAATAAATGCTTGAGAAAATCTAGATGACCAGCAGAGGGCGCACTCTGATCTATTCTCTACCTTTGGGTCAAACCTTTTTCCATCACTCATCGCATGTGATATCACTTTTTATATTATCATTATGGGTGCCAGTAATTATGACATTGACTGTATGTGACAACACGAAACGTTTCCTACAACACAGTTGCTTTCTGAATTTTAATAAATGACATATCTGTCAAAGAAAGCACACAACTAAGACATCCAGACTACTCAGACATCATGAATCTACCAAAAATAAAAAATAAAAAAATGTTTTATAAAATTTTGGACTTTTTGAAATTTGGATTTTTACTGAATTTTGTTGACAACACATGTAAAACCAATTTTAATTTACATATAATTCATATGATTTAGTGTTTGTCCTGTTAGTGTAGCCGTAATTAGTAACAGACAATTAGTGACAATGTCTGAGGTGTGTTGAAATGATGTGATTTAAACTCTTAATTAAACTTTAATATGGATAAATTTTAGTTTTGGATGAAATTATATAGCCTCAATTCTATTTAGAGGTTAAGAAGGATTTCTACATGTCATGTGCAAAATTATTATTGACTGCAGAAGAACACATAGCACTGATCATACAGTATTCATCATAATGTATTAACTGATTGACAGTTGCATTAATGAACTCTAGAGATGTTAAGTGTTATTATAACCAAAACACACACTCACATTTCCCTGATTAAAAAGAGGAAATGTTAAAGTGAGAAGTCAATATGAGACAGAACTTGTCCTGTGAAATTCACTGTGATTTTGCTCTGTGTGTGTGTGTGTGTGTGTGTGTGTGTGTGTGTGTGTGTGTGTGTGTGTGTGTGTGTGTGTGTGTGTGTATGGGTGTCCTCTCTTTACCCGTGAATCCTGACACCGAGCCAGCGGCGTCTCAGCTTCTAGAGTGCAGCGTGTAACTGAAGTAAAGTTTTAAAAGTACACTATTGGATGCTGGATCAGCAGGAACACAGATATGACTCTCCCCCTGTACCGCCTGCTCCTCAGGAGCACTGAAGAAAAGTAGATTTGTCAACAAATAGATTTTTTAATGTAAAATATTTTAGTCTTATGATTTTTTTTAAAGTCACAAATACCATCTGTTTTATTATAATTAGCCCAGGAGACGCATATGTAACAAGTACACCGATCAACCATAACATTAAAACCACCAGGTCCCCCTTGTGCCGTTAAAAGATCTCTGACCCGTCGAGGATTGGACTCCACAAGACCTCTGAAGGTGTGCTGTGGTATCTGGCACCAAGATGTTATCAGCAGATCCTTTAAGTCCTGTAAGTTGCGAGGTGGGGCCTCCATGGATCTGACTTGAGAGTACATCCCACAGACGTTCGTTCGGATTGTGATCTGGGGAATTCTGGAGGCCGGGTCAACACATTGAACTCTTTGTCATGTTCCCCAAACTGTTCCTGAACAATGTTTGCAGTGTGGCAGGGAGCATTATCCTGCTGAAAGAGGCCACTGCCATTAGGGAATACCGTTGCTATGAAGGGGTGTACTTGGTCTACAGCAATGTTTAGGTAGGCGGTACGTGTCAAAGGAACATCCACATTAATGCCAGGACCCAAGGTTTCCCAGCAGAACATTGCCCAGAACATCACACTGCCTCCGCCGGCTTGCCTTTTCCTGCATCCTGGTGCCATCTCTTCCCCAGGTAAGTGATGCACATGCACCTGGTCATCCAAGTGATGTAAAAGAAAACGTGATTCATCATTGTCTCTGTTGCTGCTCATAAATCAGGTCACTTTAACATTTTGATTTTCGCTACATGCTTTGTTCTGTTAGTACTAGAACAGGAGAATTATTCCTCTTGGCCAGAAGAATAATCTCCCCTTTGGAGATGATGAGAAGATCGTGCTGTTAAGTTTGGTGGACAAACCGATCAGTCTCTTTGCAATTTATATATATATATATATATATATATATATATATATATATATATATATATATATATATATATATATATACACACATGTATGATGTGTGTGTCCCTTTACGGTCGATTTATACTTCTAATGGATCATAACGCATTATGGTTAGTTATATACCTGTATTTCACCCTTGGGCTGATTCACTACAGTAAATTGGTGGAGAATTTAGATAATTAAATTTAACTGTCTGGAGTTTGCTTAAATTAAATGCTGGAGAATTCAACAAATTAAACTAAACAGCTAATTTGATTGCCCTTTTATTCCTTCTCAGCTTGTGGTATTGTAGCGCAGTGAGCGAAATATTCCCATGGAGAGTGTTAAGAGCCACTTCACACAACGTCGCAATGAGTTCATCTGCGGCAGACTGTCAAATAACGCGTCTCTGTTTGGGTGATGCTTTTAATAATATTTTAAAAAGAGGTATGTTTCTACAAAGTCTATCCGACATTTTCACAATCCAACACTTTTTCCCAACTACCTTCTTTTCTGGAGGTATACTACAGGATGCGTTGAAAGTAAATCTGTTCTGAGTCGATAGTGTTTGGGTGTATTTGTTTTATAATCAATCATCAGGTATCCGAAAGGTTTGTTGGTTGCATCATGATAACATTCCATAAAACATTCTGTGTTAATGGGGTACATTTGCCTTCCTAGTACACTAACCTGGTTGATGTCTCTAGGGTTTTTAAACAACATCAGATAATTTGTGTTTAAACCGATAGTCCTGCTGGATTTACCCGGACAAAATAAATTCTGTACAATATAAATAGCACTAAGATTTCTATGGTGAACATACTGGGTGAAAACTTTCTCCACCTCATTACTCCCGCTGGCCTCTTTCATCAGATCATCCAGGATTAACAAATTAGTTTTGTTGACTGGGAACAAATCATCATTGTTCAGAGTCTGTGGTAGTCCTTCAACAAAATTTATTTCGTACATTTTCAACAATTTGTCATACAATGGTTGCCAGCAATCATAAATATATACAATGTTTTCCATTTTTTTTTTAGAAATCATCTGTACAGCATTTTGCTGTTACAAATGTACAACATTTTTACAAAATATGACTTCCCAGAGTTTGAAGGGCCGCTTATCATGCATGAAAATGGATGCTGTAATCTGAAATCAAAGATTTCGGACACCCCTGTGTCCAAAAAGTTTGTCAGAAGCCATATTGGATTGTTGTGAAATTGGGGAGCAGTACAAGTTTGTTGTACAGCACCTTAAACTTTCTGACAACTGTCCTATTGTGAAGTGTGAAGTGCTTTTTATCTCTCACAATGCTGTCAGTGTATGCCAGTATATGATGACCATTATCCTCCCCCATGACATAGTGATTGACAAGACCGATCAGCGTGTCTAACCTAATGGCTTTTGCGTTTACGGCATTGAGTGTGATTCCCTTGGCCTTCATACAAACCTTCCCATTAGCTGTGCGGTAGCCGTATTTTTTCGGACCCCCTGAACAAAACTCTACAATATTATCATCATCCCCAACCTCATCAGTCAGATTACTGAGGTAAGGCCCCAATGGAGGATCTCAGTCACCATCACTAGATGTAAAGATGACGCTGTCTGTATCACTGTACAACAATCTATCCCCCAACTTGGCCATTAGATCATACAGTTCTAAACGCGCATGCGATGTTGTAAACGCACCAAGAAAGATGTTAATGTCACGGGTCTGACAGCCTTTCCCGTCCGCGTAACACCACTGGATTACTGCAACAGTGTCTGACACGAACGAGAAGTGTTTAACATCATATCCGTCGCCAAATATGTGTTGGGCAAACTGCTCAGGATCTGAAAGCAATTCTGTACATGGCAAATTTTCACGCATAGAGAACCGACCGCAAAGTGAGTTCAACAGAAGTTTATTAATAGACCGACATGCAGAGTTAAGATTTATCTTGTTGTGATTCAGCTTAATACCCTCTTTCTCAAAGTAATCGGACCTCTTTGTATGTATGCCTCTTTGTCTGCGTCTGTCACAACGTGTGCGGGGAAACTGCTGGCCTCTTGTTTGTACTGTAAAAACATTTTAACATAATCTCAAAACAAGGTTTCCGATCGCTGAGGAAAATACGACACTTCGTGCACCTTCGTAACAACATAACCTTTCTCCACGGCCTTTAACAGTTCAATACTGACCCAGCAGCCTGAAATAGCCCTTTTCTCATCATCATGCCTACACGCGTGTGTCTGATTCTGCTGATCCGCGCAGGTGCGGCAGAGCGGAAACGTAAGCTTACTGCCAGTCCTATAGGGAAGGACGGGGTGAAGCAGCTTTCGCGGTGGTAGCAAATCCATTATAATTATTATTCCAAATCCATAATAATTTTCAAGAGGTTCAAAATCCTTAAAAATTATTTGGGGATGCCCTATGGGGTAGCATTTCTTGGCCTGGCAAAACGGATACAAGCTTGTAAAGTCGACGTAGCGTATTTTCTCACCAACGTCAGCTTTATGACATAGTTTGTACGTGTTAGTACGGCCGCCAAATAATGCGTTGCGTGGTTTCAGTCTCTCAGGATGTGTGTAAGTGGCCATAAATGCCATTACATCAACATCAGTCTGTTTAGCGTTGTTCCAATCACACTCCCACATCACCTCTACCTCCAAGCCATACGCACGATCTAAAATTTCAACCTTGTCATCAAACTGTCTTCTGAGTGTCCCGTAAGGCAATTTTGATAAGGGATGTGTATGGCTAGGATTATAACGACATTCATGTGAGTGAAACATACAACCATTGAATTCAAACGCTTTTTTTACACAGTCTTTTTCATAATAACCGTCGAGAGGGTATTTACCAACCACCATCGCGCCATGGTTTAACGCGTGTTGAATATCTATGCCGCGTGTTGTTTTAACATATTCAAGCCATTCGATGGAAATGTTTGAGTATGTCTTGTTCTGATTTGTGTGCGCGTTGTTATGGGTTAGAGCTAGGGTGTCTTTTGGTAGGAAGCGGGTTTTATACACTGCTAACTGCTAACGTAGTGTATCTAAATGGATCGAGTTTGGTGCATTGAATGAATTCATCACAGTACTTCATGCACGCCTCCCTGAGCAAAACAACGCTGTTCCTACCGTACATGCTAAGTTCTTTTTTAAAATCAAACACTTTGCCCGACACTGTTGTGTACCACTCGTCAAACAGAGCCCTCTCTTTGTCAGACATTGTCTCATAGCCGTAGAAGTGTCTGTCCGGGTATGGTCCTATGTAATCCTCATTTTCTATTCTGTTGAAAATGTGTGGAAAATAACCTTTTTCTGAGCAGGTTAGATTTAATGCCGCAGATGTAATGGCCAGACGCATGGGGATGAATGAATAACTGTCGATAAAGCACTGCTTGAACGTGTCGTCATACATTAAAATTATCCGACAGCCTTGCATCGTTAGATTAGATTAGATTAGATTAGATTCAACTTTATTGTCATTACACATGTATAAATAAAAGGTAACGAAATGCAGTGATTTTAACCGTAAGCCCCACATTTGTGAAATATTCCAAAATTATAAAGTTATCAAAACCAGAAGCATTGTGGGCTAGCCATGTGAAAATCTGATAACGCCACCGTCTAAACCTTTTAACAAGTCGTTCTATGCAGTCTGGACCAGCGGCTGTGAACTCTTCCCGTTTAAACGTGATGGCACACACAAAGTTTGCAACGTGCTTACCATTTACGTACTGCATCTCAAAATCATAGAATATGTACTTGTCACTAGGTGGTTCGAGCTTTGTTGGCTGTATAAAACATTGGTGTATGCCGTCATTAATCATTTCAGCACGACAATGGATACACAGCTCGGCACTACACCTGTGTGGTTCGGGATTGGTGGCGCTGACATGATAACGTCTATTACAGTTTTGGCAGTATTTTGTAATATCGCACTGCGCATACTGTTGACCTAATGGTGCCTGTTTATGTGCATCATAACAATAGTCAGATTTGCAGTACCGCAAGCAATCGGTGCATTGTCTTGTTTTGACGGGGTGCTTATACAATCAGGGGCATTGCAGATATCACACACGTATTTGCAACGATGATCTCTACGATTAGTAAAGCCTTGATAGCAGTAATCGCACACGTATGGAGTACCTATGAACGCATTCAACTTCTTAATCATAAAATAGTGACCGTCGTGCAGGTACAAGAACACTGTCTTGTGATGACGTGCATCGTTGGCCATATACTTTTCCAACAAACCAGCGCATGATATGTGGAAGACCACTATTTTTATGCTTAACACATGCTCAAACCACGTGATATCATTAAATCCTATCTTATGCTGTTCCGAATACCCAGCCGCCTTCTGCATCGACGCCGCTATAGTCTGTAGATCTGTAAATGGTTTTTGAGGATTTAGAAAATGGGCCAAACAGATTGGAAAACACAAATTATTGGCGGTATTGATGGGGCAGAACAGATTCATCCTATTTCTGGCGATCACTTCGTTATGGGCGAGATCATGTATCTTTCGATACCCACCCCCATGTTTACTCTGTGCTATAGACACCTTTAGATGTAAATTATTGTCAGCCCGCACATCGGCGTTACTTTGCATAATTTTCTCGAGCTGATCTGTGAAGACGTCCACACTGTAGTCGTTGTTAGGTGACAAGACGGCGTTAACATCAGAGTTTAGACTAGGACCGCTCATTGTTATGTTAATCAAACCACCATCCCCAGCCAGCAGTCTGGAAAACGACAGTATTACGTCCAAAATTTCGTGCAGAAATATAACGTATGCTGCTAAGTCTACGGCGGATAGCACCCTCAGATTTATACACCGACGTATCTCCAGAATATTGAATCTGGGTCTCGCTACAACTGTATAGCCACCAACATCGCCACCCTCTCTTACAAGCTTGTCAATATCATAGAGGGTTAACCCCATATTTTGCGTTGTAGGGTCGAATGAATGATGCGACTGATTATCTGAGCCCCCACCCACCTGGTGCGAATTTAAAATGTTGAATGAGTCTAATGTCAAATTTGGATGTTGTTCTGGCTGGTCAACAGACATTGATCTCACGTTAGCAGAGCTGATAAATGTATGAATAATAAAAAAAAGAAGCCATCAACTCTTTCTAAAGCTTTTTAAACATGAACCAGTGTGGCTTCTGTTACAGATCATCTTAACCAGTCACGTTAATTTACATGTTATTTAGCAGTAAGCAGCTAGTCAGACCAAAGACTAGCTACAGGTTCAGAAAGTGAAGAGTTTTCACAGACTTTCATAAATTTTTAATTTTATGACGGCTTGTTTATTAAAAATGTTGATGAAAACAGAATGAATAGCGAAGTATGCATTTATGGGAAAGTGAATATATAAAATGAAAGTTGCTTATCGGGACCTTTGTAAGTAAGGAACTTTATAAATTTTAATTGAGTACCCCTGGGATATAGGGTAAAAGTGTAGGCATGTTTCTGTGCCCCTTCCTGTTGCCTAATGACATTTTTTGTTAAACCACCATCAAAAAATATTATTCAATATATATTACCCAGAGTTGGGAGACTTTATTGGATATGGATCTGTTTTAGTGGTGTATTGTGTATGAGCTTTTGAGCATAGATTAAAGAGTAACTCCTGCTACCCCCTTTTTTTTCCTGTTTTCACACCAAATGTTCAAACACCATCTGCATCATCGACATCTGGCTGCCCTGATGTAATAACCTGCGAGGGCAGGTCACCACATAAAGACACTCTTATTATGTTACTTATTTGCTGGTCGAAGACATATAGAGATGTATATTTCAGAGCTCAAACACTCGACAGACAAAACAAGTGAGTCCTTTAATTCCTGGGAGCTGATTACGACTTCATAAAGCCCACTGTGTTGGTGGGTTATTTAGGGCTGCAAAAAAGCTCTCGTACTATGTTTTCAATTTTTTCAATTTTTGCAGACATTGCAAGTACAAAAACCCACAAGTGAGCCATATCTATGCAAAGTATCTATCTCCATTATCTGTGAAACACTTTGTAAAAAGCTCCTTTAGACAAAAAATAAAACAAACTCTGTCAGTTTTCCAAAGTGCTTCCCTAAACACGATTACTGTATTTATGATTACTCAGTGTGCCTGCTTGATTTGAGAGAAGAAAAACAGACTAAATTTGATCTTAATAATCTTAATGATCTTGACAGTGCTGCTGGCTGACTGAAAGTAACTGATAAGCCTTCCTGTTTTGCTTGACTAAAAGTAAACTGATGAAGATAAATGTAAATATTGTATATTTAGAAATTAACTAAATTAGCATAATAGTGCATTATATAAATGATATATTACACCTGTTACTGGTGATAAACTGGTTGAAATGAAACATGTCTGAAATGTATAGACTTTTATAGATGACCCTTGTTGAAAATGTGCAGATTAACCCAAAAAGAATTCAACAATAAAAATGAATAAAATTAATAAATAATCACAAATTCACTTGAGGATGGGTGAATGGTCAAGGCGCCAGTCAGAGTATCTATTCTATGTGTGTGTGTGTGTGTGTGTGTGTGTGTGTTGTGTAGATTAGATGTTTAATGATGAGTACCATCAGTGGAAGTATCAGGAAATAGATCATTTGGGCTTTATAAAGGCTAACCTATAGACCCACTGTGGGTGGGGCTTTACAGAAGCTGCCATGGAAACCATGGCATGTACAACTGTACTGAATAGTATGTGAATCTGGTAACTGTGGTAACTGTGGTCTGTTATGATGGAGCACTATTTTGACATACAATTAACTCCAGACTTGCTGGCACTCTTTAAGAGAATGGGTAGAAACCTTACACAAAATTTTATGTCATACAACTGGAGAAATGTCTTTTTAAAAAAATATATATAAGAGACATCTTTCTTGTAGTTGTCAAAAGACTGTCAGGCTTGAAAAAGTGTTCTTGGAGTGAAACAAAATCCGTGCACCAATAATTGTGACACCAACATTTGGCAGGAAAAATGCCACACAGTGTCCCTGTGTTCAATATATAACCCACTGTGTGCATCTTTTATTTTATATACTCATTTTTGCTTATTTTCATGAAAAGTGCCAACAGTGACAGCAAAATATATTAATATCCAGTTAAAAATGACATTTCTTTCTCCACTCTCATTTGTTCCATCTCTCCTGCCCACGCCCGATAAACACAGAGCTTTCTTACCATATTTGAAGCTTGATCCCATTTTGGCGTATTTCAGTGGTGCTTGAAAGTTTGTGAACCCTTTAGTATTTTCTATATTTCTGCATAAATATGACATAAAACACACAAGTCCTAAAAGTAGATAAAGAGAACCCAATTAAACAAATGAGATAAAATATTGTATTTGGTCATTTATTTCTTGAGGAAAATGATTCAATATTACATAGTGGCAAAAGTATGAGAACTTTTGCTTTCAGTATCTGGAACTACAACTAAACATTTCCGGTAACTGTTGATCAGTCCTGCACATCAGCTTGGAGGAATTGTAGCCCATTCCTCAGTACAGAACAGCTTCAACTCTGGGATGTTGGTGGGTTTCCTCAAAAGAACTGCTTGCTTCAGGTCCTTCCACAATATTTCTATTGGGTTAAGCTCAGGACTTTGACTTGGCCATTCCAAAACATGAACTTTATTCTTCTTTATCCATTCTTTTGTAGAATGAGTTGTGTGCTTAGGGTCGTTGTCTTACTGCATGACCCACTTTCTCTTGAGATTCAGTTCACAGACAGATGTCATGACATTTTCTTTTAGATTTGCTGGTATAATTCAGAATTCATTGTTCCATCAATGATGGCAAGTCATCCTGGCCCAGATACAGCAAAATAGGCCCAAACCATGATACTACCACCACCATGTTTCACATATGGGATAAGGTTCTTATGCTGGAATGCAGTGTTTTCCTTTCTCCGAACACTTTAGTCCCAATGCAGCACAGTAAAGTGCACGCATGACAGTTTCTGCTGTTCACTGTTTACACATACTGTATGTCATATGTGCTGTCATATGTTTTAATGTTATACACTTTATTTAATGGCATCATGCCTTTTGTTCATGAGTTTTGTATTTATATACTCATTAATTTATTTTAACTTATTACTTTATAACTTTTTGTTCACTAGCGTTTGTACACTCTGATATGTATATCCTACACCATATAATACCCCTGCAAAAGCTACATACTGTGGTCACAAATTTAGCATTTATATACTTTCTTCAAAATAAAAATGGCAATTAATTTAATTTACCTTTGTGTACTTTAGAAAAAGTGTTATGGCTAATGTCTAACATTATGCACTCCGTACAGGATTTTGCAATGGTTTTTTTTTGTGATTATTGCAGCCAAAAACGCTCGTGGTACCATGCCTTCAGAATCGAAACAGAGACCCACGATGCAGTGATTGGCAGGAAGCAGAAGAAAAAGATCAAGGCAACAATGAAAATGAACTGGACGG
Source organism: Cranoglanis bouderius (assembly GCA_023630585.1). Classification (NCBI taxonomy): domain Eukaryota; kingdom Metazoa; phylum Chordata; class Actinopteri; order Siluriformes; family Cranoglanididae; genus Cranoglanis; species Cranoglanis bouderius. The sequence continues at coordinate 7,621,885 of CM042567.1, read as the reverse complement.
CCCTCTTGACCTTGTCTGTGGTGTCCATCTTCTTGGTTTTCAGCTGCCATGTAATGCAGGCTGTGCAGAAGATGATGATGCTACCTGGCACACAGAACTGGATCACATAGAAGGCACTGTACCAGATTGAAAATGGACTGTTGTCGAAGCATATGTTAAAACTCTCACACTGGGTGCGGTTGCCGAGGCTAAAAAAATGTGGCGAGCCCAGCAACTGAGATGTCATTAGTAAAACCATTGCCCATAGGCCTGCAGAGACCCACATGGTGTAATTTAGGTTCAGCCGGTTTAGGCGGTGTAGTGGGTGCACAATCTTCAGGTAGCGGTCCACAGCCACAGCAGTGAGGAAGGAAATGCTGGCGGCCCTGTTGGCTGTCACAAGGAAGAGCATCATGCGGCAGAAGGCGTCTCCGAAGATCCAGTCCTGGCCCCTGATGTAGTAGTCGGCTCTGAATGGCATGAAGAAGAGCAACACTGAGTCAGCCACAGCCATGTGTGCCAGGTAGATGGAGTTTGGCTTCCAGCTCTCCACATAGAAGGCGAACATGCAAAGGGCAAAAATGTTCCCTGTGAGGCCAAAAATGAACTCCACAATCAGTATAGGGGGTAGGATTTTGTCTAAAATGGGGTACTCAAAAACACAACAAACTGAGGAGTTCCACATATTGGCAGTACTGATGCAAAATGGACTTAGGAACTGTTTACACTGCTGTTTTATTCTCCATAATAGGCAAATAAGTAGATGCCATAGGCAAATACATAGGTGAAGAAAATGTCCAACTATTGGCCACCCACTACCCCTATTATGATTTAAAAATGACACAGTGCACTGTGGCATACAACATGCATGAAAGTGCCATTAGTGAAACATAAAGATAGTAAAGATAAACAGTGAATGTGGTTTCATTTGTCTTAAACTGTTTTTTTCCGCAACCCTACTTGATAAACTCCAGCTTTGGTTTTGAATTACAATTAATGTTGACTTATATTAAAACTTATATAAAAACTTATATTTAAAAAATGCGCATGTGTTCTATTCACTTGTTAAATCTGAACTGAAAAAGAAAAGAAAAAAAAAGGGCATATGGTCCATATAAGATGGTCAGCGATTTTACTTTTGCACCCATATGCTTGGCACTCATCACCTATGACCACAGCACACTTTCAAATATAGGTGTAAAGCTCATTTACCAGCTACCAGACACTTTTATCAGTGATTGCTCTTGGCCTAAAGAAATCTGCCTAGACACGAACTGAAACAAAGGAAGCGCTCCCCAGAGGAGACGCAGGAAACACAGAGGAAAATGCTCAGTTGTGCAAAACAGGCTAAGAGCAGAAGCACACCGTACACATCTGCCCAGCATACTGCTTACCAATGTACAGTCCATAGAAAGCAAGCTATATGTCAGGGCAGAGTTTGTTTCCAACAAATGAATTCCATGCCATTCTACCTGTGTATAGTCCTTCACCATTTTCTGTATTGACAGTATGGAAGAATCCTGAAAATCCAAAGGTGGGGGAGTCTGTTTCATGACCAACAACAACTGGTCTGTTGCCAGGAATGTTTTCTCACCTTCCTGCTCAAATAACCTGATACACCTGATGACCAGATGCCGCCCCTTCTTCCTGCCTCAAGAGTTTTCCTTGGTCATCTTCACGGCTGTTTACATCCCACCTCAAGCAGATACGGACACTGCCTCATCTGCACTTCAAGATACGCTCAACAGCCCTCAGAACAAATATCCAGATGCTGTCCTCATTTAACAGGGCCAAATTTAAACAGGTAAAGCCAAACTTCCACCAACATATCATGTGCTCTACCAAGAGGGAAAAGACCACTGCTACACTCAATTCAAGAAAGGCTACAAAGTTACTTCTCTACCTGCGTTTGGTAAATCCAACCATGCCGCCATTTTTATCATACTGGAATATAAACAAAGGATGTTGTAGGAGGCCCTGCTATTGTGAGGAGTCAGACAGACCCTGGTGATGAGAGTGCAGAACTGCAGTGTTGAGGACTGCAAAGCCCTGCAGAGGGTGGTGAGGACTCAACAGATAACCAGGTCAGCACTGCCCAGCCTGCAGGACATCTACACCAGGCATTGCAGGACCAGAGCATTTAAGATCTTCAAGGATCCCACACTGCTCCAATGGACTGTGGTCTGGAAAGCTCCTCAACAACCACATGGCCAGGTCTGAGAGGCTGAGGAGGAGCTTCTTCCCCACACTACTCCAATTCCTAACACTAATGTGCACACACACACACACACACACACACACACACACTAGGACATTGCTCATAAATTTGTACATGCACTGGACACTTTAGTGTGTATGTACATATACTTACATAGATACATACAAAAATTAAATTTTATTTGTATAACACTTTTAACAATGGACACTGTCACAAAGCAGCTTTACAGAAATATATAAACTCAGAATATAAATTTTAAATTAATCCCTAATGAGGCCACGATGGCAACGAAAAACTCCCTGAGATGATATGAGGAAGAAACCTTGATAGGAACCAGACTTAATATGGAACCCATCCTCATCTGGGTGACAACAAAACTGTTCATGCTGTATCAGTCCAAAGCCATCTTCATTGATCTTTATGTAATCTTATTGATCTTTATATATGTACATAAATACATACCTTTACCATGCATACCTTTTTTTTTTATACTGCATTTTTATATGCTCTTGCACTTCGCCTTACCTTGTACCCATTGTATATTGTCTGTATAGTCTATTTATTGTTTGTTACGCACAGTCTTCAGAGTTGCCGCATCTTATTTCAATGCACCTTTGTACCAGCTATGAATATGCATGTGACAAAGCTTTGAATCTTGAAACATTTATCATTCATTCATTTTTTCATTCATTCCTTCAGTAATTCCTTCTTTTGTTCATCTGCAGTCCTGGTCAGGATCAAGTGAATCGGTAGCCCAACTCAGGAACACTGGGTGCAAGGCAGGAATATACCCTGGACGCGACAACAGTTGATTGCAGATCTTGCATAGGTATTCACACCCGTAAACTTTTCCACATTTTGTAGTCTTTCAACCTGAAACTTAAATGGACTTAACTGCGATAATATGTCATGAATCTATACAAAATAGCCCAAACTACTGAAGTGGTGGAAAAACCAATATAGTTGGCAAAATTATTACAAATAAAAACACAGAAAATGTGTATGTCTTAACCCCTGTTGCTGTGAAACCCCTGTATAACAACCCCATTTCCATAAAAGTTGGGATTGCATTTTCTAAAATGCAATTAAAACAAAACTCTGTGATTTGTCAAGTCTCTTGAAACTTTAATTAACAGACAAAAGTACAAAGAAAAGATATTCAATGTTTTCACTGACCAACTTAATTGTATTTTGTAAATATAAACAAATTTAGAATTTGATTTCTTCAACACACTCAAAAAAAGGCCGGACAGAGGCATGTTTACAACTGTGTTACATCACCCTTCCTTTTAATTGCACTTTTTAATTGCTTGGGAATTGAGGATACTAATTATTGCAGTTTTGCAAGTGGAATTTTTGCGCATTCTTGCTTGATACAAGATTTCAGCTGCTCAACAGTCTTTGGTTGCCATTGTCTGATTCTCCTCTTCATGATGCGCCATAGGAGACAGATCTGGACTGCTGGCAGGCCAGTCAAGCACACGCACTCTGTTTCTACGAAGCCACACTGTTGTAGCACATGCAGAATGAGGCCTGGCATTGTCCTGCTGAAATAACCATGGACTTCCTAGGAAAAGACATTGCCTTGATGGCACATATGTCTGTCTTCATGCATATGCAAGTCACCCATGCTGTGGGCACTGATGCACCCCCATACCATCTCAGACGCTGGCTTTTGCACCTTTTGCTTATAACAGTCTGGTTGGTCTTTTTTATATTTGGCACGGAGAGCTCCGTTTTTCCCAAAAACAAGCTGAAATGTGGACTCATCTCACCACAGCACATGTTTCCACTGCCTTTCAGTCCATCTGAGATGAGCTCGGGCCCAGAGAACTCTGTGGCGTTTATGCATAGAGTTGATGTGTGGCTTCCTCCTTGCGTAATAGAGTTTCGGGTTGCATTCCTGGATGCAGCGGCAGACTCTGTTAAGTGACAACGAAGTACTCCCGAGCCCATGTGGCTAAATTTATCACAGTACCATGACGATTTCTCAGGCAATACGGCCTGAGGGCTTGAAGGTCACGCACATTCAACAGTGGTCTCCGCATTGCCCTTTACGCAATGAGATTTCTCCGGATTCCCTGAATCATTTCACAATATTATGCACTGTAGGTGGTGAAAGACGTAAATTCTTTGCGATATTGCATTGAGCAATGTTCTTTTTGAACTGACTGACAATTCTCTCACGAAGGTTGGCACAAAGTGGTGAGCCATGACCCATCCTTGCTTGCAAAGACTGAGCTTTTGGTGGATGCTCCTTTTATGCCCAATCCGGATACCCTCCCTGTTACCAATTAAACTGATCCTCCAAAATGGTCTTACTTGAGTATTCTATAAACTTTTATAAAGTCTTATTCTGCCTTTGTCCCAACTTTTTTTGCGTGTGTTGAAGGCATCAAATTCTAAATTTGTTTATATTTACAAAATACAATTAAGTTGGTCAGTGAAAACATTGAATATCTCTTCTTTGTACTTTTGTCATTTTGTCAAATTTTCAAGAGACTTGACAAATTAAAGATTTTTGTTTTTATTGCGTTTTAGAAAAAATCCCAGCTTTATGGAAATGGGGTTGTAGTTCTGGTGCAAGCAACTGCCATCAGAAGTCACATAATTAGTTGAATGTGGTATACCTGTGTGAAATTAAAGTGTCACATGAGCTCAATATAAATATATCTGTTTCTGGAAGGCCCCAGAGTTTGTGTAACATTGAAGACCACTTCCATGTTGAAGTATGCAGATTAAGAGCCCAGGAGTAAAAGAGAATATTCAGATTCCAGACCCATATCTCAATCTGTTAGAAGTATTCAGCAAAGCCAAGGCCTCTGAGCTGTCTCTTTATCGTCCTTGGGACTGCACCATTGAGTGAAGTGAAAGTGACATGTGAAGGCCAATGTATGGTAACCCATACTTGGAATTTGTCCTCAGCATTTAACCCATCCGAGTTAGCGCACACACATTAGGAGCTGGGAGTAATGAACACACACACTACAAACCGTGAACACACTTGGAGCAGTGGGCAGCCATTTTTGCTGTGGTGCCCAGGGAGCAGTTGAGGGTTAAGGGCCTTGCTCAAGTGCCTAACAGTGGCAGCTTGGCGGTGCTGGGATTTGAACTCAAGACCTTCCGATCAGTTGCCCAACTTCTTAACCACTGAGCTACCACATGCAGCCTTCAACCTCAGCTGCTACAAGTTTCTTCTTTGTGGGGAAAAAAATATGGTGTTCAAGTGGTCCTCTCACAATGACTTGGTAACCTTTCCACCAAGGGATTATGATTTAGGAAATGGAGAACTGCTATAAATTAGAGCAGCATTAGAAAAAGGGAGGCACTGGTTAGATGGAGCAGAAAATCCATTCCTGATCCTCACTGTGATCTTGAAACTGTGAAGTCAGCAAAGAGACTAAATCCACATAAAGTCAAGTCAAATCAAGTGGAGCCAGATGGGTACATTTGTTCACCAGGTTCAAGTTCACCTGTACTTATCATGCAGGCTTGAAGAACACACAAGCCAATTCCTTGAGAAGATAATGATCAAACTATCTTGCCACAGTTCTGTATTGTCATCAAGTGGGAAATCATAGAAAACATTAGAAAGGCCCAAGAGGAAGAACCTGTGAATAAAAGAAAAGCAAACAGTGAACAGCAGTTCTGCAGGTGGAAATGCCTTGTTGATGAGAGAGGACAGAGGAGAATGGCCAGACTTATTTGTGTTGAAAGGAGGCTGTAGTAACTCAAATTGGGTTCCACTGCTGTCAGCCAAGAACAGGAACTCTATATGTACAGTAGATCAGTTCCTGTTGTAAAGGCCTAACCACTGACAGGAGTTGCAAATTGGCAACCAAAGTTTGTTTTTCATTGATCTATGTTCATTGGTCTATTTTTCATATAGAATCTGTTTTTTATGACATATATATTTTTGGTCTGAAAACACAGTATGGTTTATGTTTACTGGTTTCCTCACTAACCAGAGATGACCTTTTGAGGAGATGTCCTTTGTTTTTATAACTTATCATGAATTTACTGAGGTCATTGAAGGTTTAATGGGACATGTTATCAGACAGAAAAAGTAGATCATTCATATCAAATCATCAAGTTCAAATGAAAACAAAATTTGTCCAACTTATAGAATAATAGTTAATTGGTGATAGGTTTTGTAAAGTGTGTATAATATGACCCATGTATTATAAAACTACACTGTTGCAGAAGTCTTTGAATAAATTAATTTTTGAGTATTGGCTGCATTAAGTATATTGTAGCGTTGCTGTGCATTCCTAGAGTGAATGCCAATTCGCATAACCGTGAACCTCTGTGTGAGTAACAGAATTCAGCCTATTAATTGAACACTCATACTACAAGGTGTACGATTTTGCTGCTAGAAGTGAAATAGGTGTGAGGAAATGCCCTGCACACCTGAATAATCACTTCCAGTCAGACACACAGCAGAGAGACTGATCTTTACCCTTCGCTCAGCTTTCATTAAGTTAATAAATGTGTGACAATAGAAATTCTAGAAGTCAAATGTGATATTAGCTCCATATTTAATATTCCATGGCATCTTATTGTTAATAAAATTTCACCATCAAAACTGTAAATGAATTATGCTCCATTGGTTAACAATATACGTAACAGACCAGACCTACTTGTGTATTTTCCTCTTTAAATGTAATGTTTAATTTTTAAAAAGCAAGTCTCACAAAGTAAGGAAGTGTATGCTTAAAATAGATAAGCAGATGGAGGACTAAATCTGGTGGCCTTTTGCACACTCAACCAAAAAAATCAACTGAATTTTTTTTTGTTTGTTTGTTTTAAATCCTGCATGTATGTGGAATCTATTTTTCTCTTCATTTTTTATTTGCTTACATGCCCATAAAGAGTTAATAAGCTACCTATAAAATAAACCAGCTTTCACAAGCAGTGTTAAGTCACTATTTCAAAAAGTATGGTTCAATAATAATATTTATTGAATTGCATACATGACAAATGTACAAATTGTGTCACTGATGCTATGCTTGGCATGCGATGATACACTTAGCAAATCAATATGAGTTCAAATGTCACAATGCTGGAACAGACTAATATTGCTTTATAGTATTAATGTAGAGTTTTATAGAGTTATTATGTCTACCATTTGTTTGGTCCTTGTGTTTCTAACAAAAATGCTTTTAAAAAAATTATTTATGCCAACTAAACTATCATGACAGTTTGAATCATCACTATAACAAAGTGCACCTCTGAGGTAACAGCATTTTTCACATATTTTTCTAAAATTTACTTTAATTGCTTGTTAATGTAGCCACACTCCTGTTCCCTGACACCATCTCTTCTTTTTGTCCTGTGAGTCTCCTGAAAAATTTCTGTATTGTCCCACTGAATGCAGGAGTGGAAAAGTAGTAAACCAGAGGGTTGAGCACACTATTGAAATAAGTGAAGCAAAGTGAAAAATAAAAAAACAAATTTGCCTCACTGAAGTCTGAACACTGGTTGTACCAGACCAAAATAGCAAACCGTGTGGCAGTGCTTGGCAAGAAGCGAGGAAAAAGACCATGGCAATGATGAAATTGAAGTGGACCGCCCTCGTGACCTTGCTTGTGGTGTCCATCGTTTTTGTTTTCAGCTGCCATGTAATGCAGATTGTGCAGAAGACGATCACATAGAAAATACTGTGCCAGGTTACACTTAGATTGTTGTCCAAGCATATATTGAAGCTCTCACACTGGGTGTGATTTCTGAAGCTGAAAAAGTGTGGTGAGCTCAGCAACTGAACTGTCATAAGTAACACTATTGCCCATAGGCCTGCAGAGACCCACATGGCGTACTTCAGGCTCATCCGATTTAGGCGGTGTAGTGGGTGCACAATCTTCAGGTAGCGGTCCACAGCCATGGTGGTCAGGAACAATATGCTGGCAGCCCTGGTGGCTGCCACAAGGAAGAGCAGCATGCGGCAGAAGGCATCTCCGAAGATCCAGTCCTTGCCCCTGATGTAGCAGTCGGTTCTGAATGGCATTAAGAAGAGCAGCACTGAGTCAGCCACAGCCATGTGTGCCAGGTAGATGGAGTTTGGCTTCCAGCTCTCTTCAAAGGCAAACATGCAGAGGGCCAGAATGTTCCCACTAATTCCAAAAATGAACTCCATGATAAGTATAATGGGTATGACTTTGTCTAAAATAGGGGACTCAAAAGCACAACAAACTGAGGAGTTTGACATGTTGGCAGTACTGATGCAGATGGACTGAGAAACTCTTTATCCACACTAATGTTTTATTCTACTGCTGTAGGCAAATAACTAGGTGAACAAAACGTCAAACTACTCGCCACCCACCTCCCATATTATAATGTAAAAATGATTATGAAAAAGACACAAAGACACATCTGATAATGGTAAATTTTATTTATAAAATACAATGCATAAATGAATGAATGAAATGCATGAAAACAAACATATTATCTTAAGGGCCAAATGTAATTGTCGTCTAACAGCAATAAAAAAAAAAATCAAGATAAATTGCATTCATCCTTTCGCTCAATCATTCATTAGTGATTCTTTCATTTATCTTCAGCATATTCGCCCCAGACCCACCCAACTCAGCAGCAACATCAGATCTCCTCTGCCATTGAACTAATCAGAGTCTGCCATGGCGTAATGCCAACTGTCCATCGAACACCTGGCGCTTGTGTGAATAACCAGATACACAACAAAAACCCAGAAGTAAGTTTGTACACAATCTAATATATATGATGGGTTTCAGAAGCTCTTGAACAATTATCTGAATGTCAAGTTAGCAAAATTTGAGTTTCAAAAAAGGTAAGTAAAGTTCATGGCATATGTCCTGGACAAACATGATATGGAGATGGACTGACCCAAGGTGGGTTCTACTGTTGGCTTATTGGGGGTTCAAGTGGCAGCACCACTCTTAAAGATCACCACTTCTTAAAGGTAAACCAAAGAAACTCCACTGAACAGAAGAAGTATTTCAGGCCTTTTGGAGACTTTAAAAGTTCAAATATCATTCATCATCCAGACCCTTTACTCCTCACCCTTCAATGAGCATTATTCACGGAGTTTTATACTTCTAGCACCGCACTGAGTGTATGCCTGTTACAGTAGCTCCTTATTTCTGTGTCCTTTCTAAAAAATAATTTTGTTGTTTTGTGACTCTTTATGGCCTAAATATGTTCAATAGTAATACAACAAAGTAATACAATGTGGATTGGTACCTTTCATATCATTCTAATGACCTTAGGGATGGATTATTCCAATTAGTTTTTCGACCTCAGTCATGCTGGTATTGTTTACACAAGGGAACAGCTGCTTGCCCTCAAGGCGCTGATTCCATTGTTTCCCCAGGCATAAGCCTGAAGGAGCTGCGACAGAGATATCATGGCAGTAGAGCAGGAGTGAAACAGGGGGCAAATAAATAGAGATTTAAACCCTCCCTTCAGTCATTATTGGGTGTGTAAGATTGCTGGCAAATGTGTAGCTGGCAGTTTGTGAAATGTAAAACTAGAGAGAACAGAACACTGGCTGTTCTGTAAGCAAATGTCAAAGATGTCTACAGCTCCAAAGTACTCCCACCACTGGGGAGATCAAATCATAACCTGGTTTATCTCATACCCCTGTATAAGCCCATGGTACGGTGGCAAGCAATTACCAACAGGACAGCGAGGAACTGATTTCTTGAGCTCATTGACTAACTGAAGGGTTGCTTTAAGGTTACAAATTGGGATGTGCTCTATGCTCCACATGGTGAGAACATAGACAGCATAACAACTTGCTTCTGTGTAGACATTGCCATACCCTCTAAATCTGTATGCTGCTTCCCCAGCAATGAACCATGGGTTGGTAATGAGCTGCAAACTCTCCTCAACCCAAAGAAGAGAGCCTTCACAGAATCATGTTATCTGCAGTAGTTCTCTGATGGCACAGCAATCATGGGGTGCAGTGCAACAGAGTTGGGCAGGAGGATGAATACAGGGCCTTGGTGGATAACTTTGCTGACTGGTGCAAACTTAACCAACTGCAGCTAAACACTGGCAAAACAAAAGAGATGGTGGTGGACTTGGAGGGCCAGGCCTCACCTTTCACCTGGCACCACTGACAGAGAGGATGTGGAGGTAGTGAGCACATACACCGATCAGCCATAACATTAAATCCACTGACATTACAATGGCACCTGTCAAGGAGTGGGATATAGTAGGTAGCAAGTAAACAGTCATTTCTCAAAGTTGATGTGTTGGAAGCAGGAAAAATGGGCAAGCATAAGGATCTGAGCAACTTTGACAAGGGCCAAATTATGATGGCTAGACGACTGGGTCAGAGCATCTCCCAAACGGTTATGCAGTGGTTAGTACCTACCAAAAGTGGTCCAAGGAAAGACAACCTTTGAACCGGAGACAGGGTCATGAGCACCCAAGGCTCATTGAAGCACATGGAGAGTGAAGGCTAGCCCGTCTGGTCCGATCCCACAGAAGAGCTACTGTAGCACAAATTGCTGAAAAAGTTAATGCTGGCTATGATAGAAAGGTGTCAGAACACACAGTGCATCACATTGCTGCGTATGGGGCTACATACAGTAACTGCAGACCGGTCAGAGTGCCCATGCTGACCCCTGTCAACCACTGAAAGTGCCTACAATGGCCAACTGAGCATCAGAACTGGACCATGGAACAATGGAAGAAGGTGGCCTGGTCTGATGAATCATGTTTTGTTTTACATCATGTGGATGGCCGGGTGTGTGTATATCACTTACCTGGGTAAAAGATGGCACCAGGATGCACTATGGGAAGAAGGCAATGTTCTGCTGGGAAACCTTGGGTCCTGGCATTCATGTGGATGTTACTTTGACACATATTGCCTACCTAAACATTGTTGCAGACCAAAAACACCCCTTGATGGCTACTGTATTCCCTAATGGCAGTGGCCTCTTTCAGCAGGATAATGCACCCTGCCACACTGCAAAAATTGTTCATGAATGGTTTGACAAAAAGTTCAAGGTGTTGACTTGGCTTCCAAATTCCCCAGATCTCAAACCCACCTCACAACTTACAGGACTTAAAGGATCTGCTGCTAACATCTTGATGCCAGATACCACAGCACACCTTCAGAGGTCTTGTGGGGTCCATGCCTCGATGGGTCAGAGCTGTTTTGACAGCACAAGGGGGACCTATACAATATTAGGCAGGTGGTTGTAATGTTATGGCTGAACAGTGTATAATTACCTAGGCATGCATTTGGTTGACAGACTGGATTGGACTACTGTATGAATACCGATGCGATGTACCATAAGGGTCAACGTTGCCTCTACTTTCTGATTAGGTTGTGGTCCTTCAATGTGTGCACATCACATTTGTGGGCGTTCTACCAGTAAGTTGTAGCCAGTGCACTTTTCTATGCTGTTGTATGTTGGGGAAATGGCATCAGTACAAAGGCTGAAAAGAAACTGAATAGGAAGATTATAGGAGTACTGTTAGATCCACTGGAAGCAGTTTGTGAACAAAAGACACTCAGCAAACTGTTAGCCATTATGAACAATAATGCACATCCCTTACATCACACACTGGATAAACAGAGAAGCACCTTCAGTAACAGACTGATTACCGCTGCACTGTACTAAGGAGTGCCATGCAAGATCATTCTTACGCACAGCAATTAGACTGTATAATGAATCACCCAACTGTTGCAACAATACTTACTTCCACTGTCCAGATAGAACCAAGACTACTACTATTATTATTATTATTATTATTATTTCTAGTAGTCATAGTAGTAGTAGTAGTAGTAGTAGTATTTAACTAGTAGTATTTAAATCTCATGGCACATTTTTACTGGCACCTCCTCACTTTTTTGCACACATGCACAATATCTAAGTGCTTTTTTTTTTTACACTCTTTTTAAAAATTTTTATTATTTTTTATAGAGACGTTTCCTCCGCCCCCTAATAGATTTCCATTACATTCTTTTTTCTGCTCTGTACAACCTTATTGTTTATCTGTAAATGTTTAACTTTTCCCACTACTGTAATGCTGCAATATCCTTAAGGATCAATATAGTGTCTGTCTGTCTGTCTATCTAGACAAACTGTAATAGACCCCTTACCTAAAGAAAAACAGCATCATAAAGTCCAAGGAGTTATCAAAACAAAATTGGGATGAAGTTATGGAAAAGTGTCAGTGGGGGTTTGGTTATGAAAAAAATTTCAAACGTTAAACATCCTGCAGAGCACAATTAAATTCATTATTAAATTATTGAGTACATAAAGAGGGCAGAGTAAGAGAAGCAATCAAGAGGACAAGGGTAACTCTCAATATAATACTATAACCACCATGCATGTGGTACACTACCCAGCATGGCATGCACTGTTAATATTTTGTTTCAGTATCCATGTGCCTCTTTGTTTATATAGCCATGTATAGCTCTGTTTATATAGCCATGTATAGCTCACTCCCCCAAAATCTCCAGAACATATCCTCCATTTCCTTGTTTAAATCAGTTAAAATTCGTTCTCTTTTCCCAACACTATCTCTCTACTTCTGGTGCCGGACCTTCTGGAATTTCTTTGTCTATATGTTCAATTGTTGCGTGTTCCTGATTGTAAAGTGTCCTTACTTCTGACACCTGACTTTCTGGAATTTCTTTGTCTGTATGTTCAACAGCTGTGTGTTTCTGACTGTAAAGTGTCCTTGAGCTATGGAAAGGCACTATATAAATAAAACTTATTATTATTATTATTATTATTGTATGTTTTGTTTTGATTCATGTCTTGTCTCCACCCCTACCCATGACACTACTGTGTCATGATCATGGGTAGGGGTGAAGACAAGGAGACACTACTGTGTCATGATCATTCTTACCTGTTTTCAGTTCCTTCATTAGTTTGTGTATTTAAGCCCTTGTGTTTCATTGTTTCTGTGTCATAGTTTACATGCATTACTGAGCTGTGCATTATTGTTTGCTTCTGCCTGCACATTGACTTTTGCTATGGACTATGACGATGATTTATGGATTTGCCATAATAAACAACACATTGATCTTAGATGCTTGTGTCCTGCTTCTACTCACCACATGTTACAGCTTCAGTGTGGGGATGGTGTTCTCAGGGTAATGAGTACTTTAGCGTTTCTTCCTAATGGGCAAAAAAGTTCCAAACTCCAAATGGGATTTCATAAAAAATGAAAATCTTCATTTTTCATTTTGCTGTGAACAGCATCTCCCATCTGAGCTGTGGATTGCTCCAGCTTCTTCGGAGATACCCAGTAACAAACCTGGTCAGTCATCATTTTCAGTCAAGGCATATAGTTATGGAATGCTCAACTATCAGAAATTAAAACACTAACAGAGTTCAATCACCTCATCTTATGGCATGGGCATGTATGGCTGCCAATGGAACTTTTTTCCCTTTGTCTTTATTAATGATGTGACTGCCAACAAATGCAGCAAGATGAATTCTGAAGTGTATAGACATGATTTAACAAAGTTTACCTCTACTGTCCCCATATTTTTTGTGATGAATGAGGTATGGCATTAAACTCTGCAGTTTGATACTCATGCCTTATCCAGTGGATCTGCATATTTGCATATTCATATTTGAATGGCTCCACTGCGAATATGCGACAACGCAAGCCTAAATATTTCCACATTTTCATTTGAATTATTCATATTATAGTGTGGTGAGCACCTTCCTTACTGATACAGTCTACTTACCCGTAGTAGATTTCTAAAATCATGGCAGTAATTTGATTAAGGTTAAAATGATCAGGAATGTGTTTCAGAGATACCAGGTGAACTAAGACTGGTCATCAAAACTTTGTTTAATTACAGTATTCCTCAGGGCATGTTTGGTATCATTTGTATCCATATTTCATGGTGAATGATGTGGTGATATCATAAATATTATATAGTTTAGCAAATTACATGTACAATATATGCTCTTTACACACACACACACCCTGGTTTGCACCAACTCATTCACAGAAACTTAATTAACATACAGTTCCTTAAAGTGAGATAACCCTGCCATAAAACACATTGCTTCATCTCCATTTGGTATCCTGGTCACTATACATTTCAAAGAGGCTAAGGGGTAGAAGAGGATCAGCTTGGTAGAGAGAAGGGCTTATAACATCAGACGGGCTTACAACATCAGAGCCTGCCTTGTAACATCCGAAGGGCCTTTTGCCATAGATGCTTTTCTATCACGCATCCTATGTCCGTGACGCTGACCAATGCTTTGTAAGTTATCTTTATTTCTGGTTTTTGTACAATTTGATTTGTGATTTCATGTATTAAATTCACTTGTGATTCTATATTTAAATACTCTCCATTTATGTTTGGTATGTTTAATGAATAGTTTCTTAAGCTAAAAGTGTATAGTATGTTAGACATGTTTAAAGTCAACCTCTGACAAGCCAAAAGCAAAGGCTAATACTTGCAAGTTTAGATAGAACCTCTGACAAGTAAGATAGGAAAGGCCTAGGCTTGCATGTTGATAGAAACCTCCGAGCTAACAAAATAATGGTTCAGTAAAGAAGCTATATGAAAGTCTCTGACATAGGAACGTCATTTTAATGAAAGCTTCGCTTGAAGCTGCTTAAGAGTAAACATTAGTAGAACACTGAGTTCTAACACTTCTAACATTAACTAGAAGATTATTCTATTGGAGTCAGATAATCAATTAAATGGAGTCAGATATTTAAATCATACATTAAAACACGCATTAACCTTCTCTGCACCTATTTCCGTCGTTGGTTATAGGAGAGCAGTGGGCTAAGTAATTAACTTTATATCTTTTAGCCCTACATACCTAATCAGCAAAGGAAATTATTTGGTTGGAACTGATATTTAATCTCTTGTGAGGAGCTTACATACTGCAGGTGAAGTTTCACTGTAAACTGTCATTGAGAAAAAGTATCTGTCCTAAATACTATTCAAAGTACAAATAAGAAGTAGCCCTTTTAAAAGTACTCTAGAGTAGTGAGTATTATGCTGTGAATGTTATTCCACTTTATACCCTGCAAATTAAAAATGTATTTTACATCAGTGTCGTTCTCTTTTATGGACATTTCTCAGTTTTGAGAAAATTATACACACATTAGCAATTTAACATAAAAAGATGAGCCTGTAGCACAAACTAGAAAAATTACACTGAAGTTAATATAGCATGCGTTAACAGACAAGTGTCTCAACATGAACACGGACCTGCAGAGATTTTAATGTAGGGGCCAACAACGAGCCTAGATTTTGAATTTGTTGTTCGGTTTTACAGTGAGCTGATTCTCAAAATTTGTACTGTCCAGCCTTGCTCGTTTAGGTGTAAACAGCTGCCCAGCACAACTAAAAGGGCACTCGCATGCTGCAGAGGCAGGCAAGGGTGTGTTCAGTTTGAGGCTTAGCTTTTTCACCAAAGGAAACGAGTGAAGCATTCCCATCTCTTCTGAGGTACAAGCCAAGTATCCATCCAATTCAGATGCAGTTGGGGATGGAACAGTCTTAATGGAAGAGAAGAAGTCATCCTCGTCAGAGGCATCATGCTGTGATTCGTTTTGCTGGGTGCCCTTCATGGCATCAAGATGTTGCAGGATGTAATCCATACCTACCATATACACAAAATACAAATATTAATAGTAATTGTGGATAATGCTGATAGACAAACTATGGCATGTTTACTAGTGTGTTATGGACCAACTATTGGGGTCATCATGGATATTTTAGAAATTCAATAAAGCTGTTCACTTGCTACATAAGCACTGCTGCATTTACTACCCTATAACCCCTCAATACCCTGGTCTTTTCTAACATTGTTTCACAGTCTGACTGTGCCACAGTAGGCAAGTAAATAAATATTGAACCGATAGCTTAACACCACACAAACCCATACAGAGTAGTGGAACAGTTACAAGTGGGATAAGCAAAATGTACCCATGACTCCTGACAAAAAACAAAATTCTGCATGTTCTCACTAACAAAAATTGGCATAATATCAATTTCATCAGATAATCTGTATTCCTGTACAAAATATTAGGAATATCTCACCTGCTTTTATGACGTGGGCCTTGTCAGTGCATGACGTTTTGAATTTTGGAAGAAGAATTGTAGCACTGATGAGTTCCGGATCTTCCATAAACTCCCCAAAGCGCTTTTGTAGACCCTGCTGCAGAGCATGAATAAGGGGAAGACATATCTTGACTGAAGCCTCCATCTTTTTGAGCTTGGAATCAAGAAGGTAGATGGTGGGAAGCAGCCACCCCATCTGAGTGTTTGTTTCAGACTGAAGGATGTTCAAGGCCATGGATTTTCAGAGAGGTAACAAACTTCAGCAGGATTTAGCCTATTTAAAAACAAAAAAAGTAAAATCTAAACAAACACACAACCTTAAGTATTCCAATTAGAACAATGCGAGATTGAGCAAGCAGACTTACATCTTCATTTTGAATGCTGCACATACATTCCGAAGGGATGCTTCTCCCTGCTCCTTTAGGATCCACATCACCCTCTCTGCAGCATTGTACATTGAATTCCATCTTGTGTGATTGGGCTGAATGAACTGCAGCTTACATTCCTCTTGGACGATCTCAGCATTGATGGCAGACCGGCTGGTTTTGTTGTGTAATGCTTGGCATTTCGCAAACGTTGAACGGGAAAGCTTCTTATATACCTCACTGCTGTCCTCTGCCTTGGAAACATCCACAGTAGCCACCAAATTAAGATGACGACGCACAACACTGATGCTTGGGTAGATGATACTCCAACCCACTGTTAGTGTTTAAAATAGAACAGGTGTCATGAACCTCAACTTCTGCATTTTCCTCACTCTCCAGTGTCACTGCCTCAGCAGAGTCAGCACGAATCAACTCTTGCTGACTCTGTTCACCATACACCTTAAATGCTTTGATAAAATTTGATCCATTATCAGTTGTCGCTCTGACTATTCTGAGATGCCATATTCCGAGTGGATGTCATCCAGGTCCCTGCGAGCAAATGTGATCCTTTCAAGTGTCTAAAGGCAATGGAAGCAGACTGTCTTTCCAGTGTACATTCATCAATCCAGTGTGCGGTTACAACGATGTAACTGTTGTCGTGCTGTCCAACAATCAGTAGTGGTACCTATATAGCTGACTTTTGCCATCTCAGCAATGATTTTTTTTTTTAAAAAACTTTGTGGCTGCTTCCTCAATTCTCAGCTTCACAGTTGGTCTGGACATAACTGTACAGCTAGGTTGCATTGTATGGATTAGATTTTTGAATGTTGGAAGTTCAACTCTGGTAAAGGGCTGAAAGCTTTCACAGACAAACTCAACTACAAGCATGTCAATTGTGGACTGAGTAACCTGCCTGCATGACATGGAGTAGTCTTTAATCTTCATCTGTTTCACAGCTGAATCACACCTCTGTTCTTCAGAGTTCTTTCTTTTCAAGATGCATTCATTATACTGCTTTAATTTTGATTGATGTTTTCTCTGTAAAAAGAATACACTTCAAAATTAAGTAACTCATTTTTCACCATTGATAAACTTTTGCTTGCATCATTTAAATAAATAAACATGATTTAAATATAAAACTGATGTTTTATGAAAGTTATTTGCCATTCATGGACTACAATTTTAAACCGCCAAGCGAGAATACATTACATGTATAAATGCACCTATAATAAGCCGCCAAAAAGCAGGTTAATACATTTACATGCTGAGCGAAATCTGTGTAAGGGGCAAAAATCTAGCTGTGACGATAGGTTAATGCTTAATGCACTTTGAACCCTGCTAACAAGCTAAGAGTGTCCAGCAGCTAGCGCCACAAGCTCGTGCAGCACTGACAATACATGCAAATTGTGCATGTATTAGAAAACGAAATGTAACATTATGCAGTGTATTTAGTAATTAAGGCCATTTTGCGATCTCAGTCATCATACAGTAACCAGTAACAACCCTCCCGACATGTTTACTGCATTTATAAAGCGACCGTGCCTCTCACTCTAAGCTGGTTGCTAATCGCTATTTTTGGCCGAATAACTTTGGTTGCCAAACATTCGGTGCATCCCTAATTCACATTGGCTCATAAAACCTCTACATAAACACACTTGCCCAGAAAAATTGCACATTTACCCCCCCCTATATTTATTGCGACTTATTATACCATTTATCATATTTAAGATATGATAGTTAGCAGATATTCAAAACTTACCTCGATGTGTTCTTTTAAATTAGAGGAAGGACTCTTGAATGCTGACATTTTAACCGGTCTGGGCAAGCAAAGGAGGCATGACATAATGACACAATTGCCCTTCTTCACCTTCACTGCAAAAAGCTCCTTCAGGTGTAGCCAAGGATGCTGAAGTGCTGTATTTGAGCTGTTGCATGTAGAAGCATTCACCACACTTCCTCCTTCCTCCTCAATGATCAAACTAAATTGGCGCCAGGTGTTTCGAAATCTGTCTGATGCAAGTTTTCTATGCGCAATTTGATTGGACAGGAATCACGGGACTGATTATTCTCCTTAGCCAATCATCATTGACAGGAAAAATAGTGCAGTAAAAGTACCGATACAGCATTAAAAATGTACTCAAGTAAAAGTACACTGTTTTTAAACTACTTAATAAAGTACAATTCCTGAAAAAAACTACTCAATTACAGTAACGAGAGTATTTGTAATTCGTTACTTTACACCACTGCTGAACACACACACACACACACACACACACACACACACCCTGTTGCCTTTTAGATAAAATGCACATGCAAAATATGCAAATTTCTAATGGTTTAGGCTATGTGTTGTTTACCAACCACAGATGACCTTCACATGTGGAAGAGATTGAGGTTTAATGGGGCATTTTATCAGACAGGAAATAAGATCATTAACCGCAAATTGTCAATTTCACATGAAAACTAGTAACTGTTTAGGTTATACAGTAGTATGTATAATATGACCCATGCATTATAAACCTACACTTTTGAGACTCATTTTTTAATTTATTATCCAAGGACCCTTAGTATAGTGTTGCTGCGCATAGTTGTAGTGTGCGCATTCATAGAGTGGACGTTAATTTGCATTCTCATGAGCCCATGCTTAAGTAGCAGAATTTGGCCTATTACAGTTTTTTCAAATTGCTTAGACACTAAAAGTGGAACTTGAGACCCACTCAGTGAAACCATTCACTCATGTATCTAATCTTCAGACCAAGTCTGCAAAACTGCAAGCACATTATACACTTTACACTCAGTTTGCAAATGAAAAACAAACTCTAAACACAGTTCTCTACATTAGACACATCACTCAAAACTAACTGCTCTTGTGTTTCATTTAGAAAACACTGCCATTCAAAATGGTACACTCATTTACTGATTACCTACACCAAGTGCTTACATGTGAAAACACTTATAGCTAATTTGTTCACTTAGAAATCGCTTGAGCACTATATATATTATCACTTTTCTTGATACCCTGAACGATATCCTCATTCCCAATGACCAGAGCAGTCAAGGTTTGTTGTCATCTGGGACAACGTAAGTTTCCACCAGACTGCTCTGGTCCGCAATTGATTCAATGTCCATCCACAACTTTTGATGCTCAACCTGCCACCATATTCTCCATACTCTTCTATATCTAACCCAGTAGAAGAGTTCTTTTCAGCATGGCGTTGGAAGGTATACGATCGCCAACCCCACCAACGCATACCCCTTCTCCAAGCAATGGAGAAGGCCTGAGGTGACATAGACGAGGGGGCATGCCAGGGCTGGATACGCCACTCCAGACGCTACTTCCCCCGCTGTTTAGCCAGAAAGAACATTGCTTGTGATGTTGATGAGGTTTTGTGGCCAGACCCAAACAGGAGACAGGATGCAAACTATTTTTTTTTTTTATATTACAGTAACAAGCCTATTTGTTTACAGTATCTTCAAATGTATTTGCTTTGTCTGTTACTGTTGATCCCTTAGTCAAATACAATGAAAATACAATGTTTTGAGAATAAAATAGTTACCCCCCACCCATTGCATTTCTGTTTATAGTGAACATACTGAATACGCGTATATACTGTATATACAGTGTATTTGTGTACATACGTGTGAGTGCTTTGATAAACTCCTGTGCACTCCACTGCACACTCAACAAGCAATAGACACAAGAGAGTAGTGTTTTACATTTTTCACATCTGTCTGTAGTTTGGCGTGTATGTGGCTAATCATTTGATGTTTGTGTGTAGAGTTACTATACAAAAACACAATTTTTATAAGAGTTAAAATAGTTTTGAATGAAGTGTTTGCTTTTGCAATTTATGTGTGACGTTTTGTATATTGTGTGCATGTTTTGTGGTTTTGTGTGTAGAGTTTTGAGAAATGGAGCTGTAGTTTCACAAACTGTGTGCAAGCAATTTGAGAAAACTGTAATTGAACATTTATACTACAGGGTGTACGATTTTTGCTGGTCGAAGTGAAATAGGTCCAAATATGTATGTGGAATTCTATATCTATTTCTCTTTTCAACAAAGTTGGTGGATTACAACTTTTGTTTACATGCTCCTACAGAGTTAATAAGCTACCTATAAAATTATCAGCCTTCTTACTCTGGAACAAACACTCTTGCTAGAAGGGAAAGTCACTATTTTTTAAATTTAAGGTTCAATAATAATATTTAGTTCAGTAATAAGATTTACATAAATGACAAGATATGCAAACTGTCTCATTGATGCTAAGCTTGGCATGCAGTCAGACACTTTGCAAGTCAATATGAATTCAGATGTCACATGATGATGAACACATCCAGTATTTCTTTATAGTATAAATGTAGTGGTTTATAGAGTTATTATTTCTACCATTTGTTCTGTCCCACCAAAATGGTAAATAGTACAGTATTAGTTATTATTTTTTGTCTTTAGGCAAACTAAACTATGAAAAGCTGAGATATATACACATCATAACAATTTGAATTATAACTACAACAGAATGCACCTATCACGTAACAGCATTTTACACATATTTTGTTTAAATTTACTTGTTATTCGCTTGTTACTGTAGACACAATTGTGTTCCCTGAAGTCACCTCTTCTTTTTGCCCTCTGAGTCTCCTGAAACATTTCTGTATGATACCACTGAATGCAGGAGAGGAAAAGTAGTAAACCAGAGGATTTAGCGTACTATTTAAATAGGTGAAGCAGACTGAAGTATAAAACGCCAGATTTGCCTCACTGAAGTACGAACACTCTTGGTACCATGCCTTCAGGACCCAAACAGCGACCCGTGAGGCAGTGCTTGGAAAGTAGCAGATGAGGAACACCGTAGCGACGACGAAAATGAACTGGACGGCCCTCTTGACCTTGCCTGTGGTGTCCATCGTCTTGGTTTTCAGCTGCCATGTAATGCAGACTGTGCAGAAGATGATGATGCTGCCTGGCACACAGAACTGGATCACATAGAAGGCGTTATGCCATATTGAAATCGGACTGTTGTCCAGGCATATGTTAAAACTCTCACACTGGATGTGGCTGCCGACGCTGTGAAAGTGTTGTGAGCTCAGCAAGTAGGCTGACATAGCTATAATAAGCACCCATAGGCCTGCAGAGACCCACATGGCGTAGCTCAGGTTCATCCGATTTATGCGATGTAGTGGATGCACAATCTTTAGGTAGCGGTCCACAGCCACAGCAGTGAGGAAGAAGATGCCGGTGGCCCTGCTGGATGTCACAAAGAAGAGTAGGATGCGGCAGAAGACATCTCCGAAGATCCAGTCCTGGCCCCTGAGGTAGTAGTCGGCTCTGAATAGCAGGCAGACCAGCAAGATTAAGTCGGCCACAGCCAGATGTGCCAGGTAGATGGAGTTAGGCTTCCAGCTCTCCACGTGGAAAGCAAACATGCCAAGGGCCAGAACATTGCCCGTAAGGCCAAAAATAAATTCTGTAATCAGTATAGGGGGTAGAACCCGCTTTAAAGCGGGGTACTCAAAAGCACAACAAACCGAGGAGTTTGACATGTTGGCAGTACTGATGCAAATGGAATTAGAAACTCTTTGGCCCACACTGCTTTTTTATTCTACAGCCATAGGCAAATAACTAGGTGAATAAAACGTCAAACTACTCACCACTCTGCGCCCACATTATAATTTAAAAATGATTATGAGGAAGACACCATGCACTGTTGGATGCAATACACTTCCTTGGGGAGAGTGCCATTAGTAAAACAAATATATACATATAAACAATAAAAGTGGCTTGTATTTGTCCTAATTTCAGTATCCTGTGGATATGAAGAGTAATGTTGAGAATAGAAGGCAGTCATGCACACATTACATGTACATATACAGTTCCCCCCGCTAATATTGGCACCCTTGGTAAATATGAGCAAATGAGGCTGTGAAAAATTGTCTTTATTGTTTAACCTTTTAATCTTTTGTTAAAGAAATTCATAAAAATACTCTGCTCTCATGGATATCAAAGAACTGCAAACAAAACACGGGTTTATAAAAAAAATCTTTGTTAAATATAGGTGTGCAACAATTATTTTAGTCAATACATTGTGCTACTTCCTTTGCCAAGATAACAGCTCTGAGTCTTCTCCTATAATGCCTGATGAAGTTGGAGAATACATGGCAATGGATCTGAGACCATTCATCCATACAGAATCTCTCCAGATCCTTTAAATTTTTAGGTCTATGCTGGTGGACTCTCCTCTTCAGTTCACCCCACAGGTTTTCTATGGGTTTCAAGTCAGGGGATTGGGATGGCCATGGCAGGACATTGATTTTGTGGTCAGTAAACCATTTTTGTGTTGATTTTGATGTATGCTTTTGATCATTGTCCTGCTGGAAGATCCAACCACAGCCCATTTTAAGCTTTCTGGCAGAGGCAGTCAGGTTTTCATTTAATATCTGTTGATATTTGATAGAGTCCATGATGCCATGTATCCTAACAAAATGTCCAGGTCCTCTGGCAAGATTCTCGCATGCAACACCAAAAACCATGCAAGTATAGTTTAATTGATCTATAGATGCGTTAAATTGTTTTCTCTGTTTTGCTCACGCAATTAAGTAACTTTAACGCTGTGACCTCGCTACATGCTTTATTTTAATAACAAAACTGGAGATTTATCCTTCATGGCCAGAAGAATAATCTCCCTCTTTAGAGTTTATAATTCTACAGCTAATTCTACAAGCTGATCTAGACCACATGTATAGTCATAATTAATTATAATACGTTGTAGTTAATTATCTATATGCATATACACACATACATTAATTCCCTTTCATGGCTGATGTATATTTAACTGATCAGAACATGCCTTGATTAGATATATAGATATATTTCATGGCATTTGAGCTAATTCGTTACATAAATTGGTGGAGAATATATTTCAACGTTTTAAACTCTTTTAATTCATTATATATATATATATATATATATATATATATATATATATATATATATATATATATATATATATATATATATATATATATATATATATAACTATATATATATATATATAGTTGCAATCAAAAATATTCAACCCACACTGCAAATCAGGTTTATTGTAAAAAAAAAATGTTCAGACTTTCAGCTGTTTGCATTGAACAAATCAAACAAAAGCAATTGAAACAGTTCAACACAACAAATGCTTCAAGTGGTTTCCCCAAATTCAACTGGAAATGCAACTTATAATGACTTCTCCAGTTTCAAAATTATTCAACCCCCTGAACAGAATCCCTCACAACAGCACAAATATGCAAAACACATGTTGTCTCAAGCACCCCTGATGCAACTAATCAAGGGCTTCATTAGTTGCACCAGGTGTGATTGAGCTGGAACACATGAAATACCTGAACTGGCTAGGGGCAAAAAATACATGAAATACCTTGACAGGGCAGAAAAAGGAAGCTATCAACAGCTACAACCAGATTTCTGATAAGGCAGGTTGTGAAAAACCCTCGAGTGACTGCAGAAGACCTGCGGTAAAACTTGGTGGCAACAGGCACTGAGGTTTCAGTGAGCACAGTATGGCGCGTACTAAATGCAGAAGGTTTCCATGCCAGAACTCAAAGACGCACACCACTACTGATCCAAAAGCACAAGAAAAGTCGGCTCAAAATCATATAAATAAGCCAGAGAAGTTTTGGGATTCTGTTCTGTGGAGCTATGAAACAAAACTGGAACCTTTCAGCACGATGCATCAGCGGTATGTCTGGAGAAAGAAGAATAAAGAAAGAACACTCTGTCCACAGTCAAGCATAGTGGTGGCTCGGTGATGCTCTGGGGCTGCTTTACATCCTCTGGCACTGGAAACCTGCAGCGTGTGGGAGGCAAGATGGAGTCATTGAAGTATCAGGAAATACTAGGAGAAAACATCATGCTGTCTGTGAGGAAGCTGAAGCTTGGGCGTCATTGGACCTTCCAACAGGACAATGATCCCAAGCATACCTCAAATTCCACCAATGCTTGGTGGCAGAAGAAGTCCTGGAAGATTCCACAGGGCCATCACAGTCACCTGACTTGGGATTTGAAGAAGGTAGTTGCAGCATGCAAACCCAAGAATATTACTGAACTGGAGGCCATTGCTCATGAGGACTGGGCTAAGATTCCTCAGGAAAGCTGCCAGAAGCTGGTGTCTCGCTATGCATCATATTTGCAGCAGGTCATAACAGCAAAAGGGTGCTCTACTAAGTACCAAAGATGCTCGCCATAAAGGGGTTGAATAATTTTGAAACTGGGGACATCATTCTAAGTTGCATTTTCAGTAGAATTTGGGGAAACCACTTGAAGCTGAGGCGTTTTATATATATATATATACACACACACTGTATATATATATATATATATATATATATATATATATATATATATATATATATATATATATATATATTTTAAGCTTTTTCATTCTCTACAAACAGAAAAATAATAATTAAAAAGAATAGCTTAAAAATGCACCATCTGTGTGCATGTCCTAGTCACTTGTTAATTCCTAACTGAAAACAAAAACAAAATACATATCCCCGAGAATCCAGAAAAATTCAGCCATCTCCACCCTTCTGGTAATGCTTTCCAATATATTTTGGAATGTGGCTGTGGGAATTTGTGCTCATTCAGCCATAAGAGTCTGCATTCCTATTCATCCCAAACTTGTTTAGTGTGGTTGAGGTCAGGGCTCTTAGCAGGCCACTTGAGTTTTTCCTCACCAGCCTTGGCAAACCATGCCTTTATAATCCTTGGTTTGTGCATAGCGGCGCTGTCATGCTGGAACGTGTTTGGGCCCCTTAGTGCCAATGAAGGGAAATCTTAATCCAACAGCATACAAAGGCATGACTTGAATTCAGCTGAATTAGGCAATGAAGGACTTAATATTTATCTAATGTTTGGTTAAATTTGATATGTTAAATGAGGTAGGGTAACTCTATAGTGATAAGATAGGTAACTTTGCAGTGCTATGGTCCACTGTGACTGCAGTTTGACACTCATGTCTTATCAGTGGAAGTCCACAGATCTGAGCATATTTGCATATTCATAATATTATGGCTCCAGTGTCTACTAGCAACAACTCAAGCCAAAATATTTCCACCTTTTTATTTGAATTCATAATATAGTGTGGTTAGCAACTTCCTAACCGCTACGGTCTACTTACCTAATCATGGAAATCATGTGGTTGAAACTAAGTCTGATGTCTTGTGAGGAGATAAAGACTTATAAAGAAGCTTAACTTTCACTATGACACACACGATCAATAAAATGCTGATCCAGGTTAGAAAAGGCAAACTATATGTCTTATATTCAAAACCAAATTCTTATACTTGATATCTTATTCCTTTATTCATTTAATCATCTTCAGTAACCACTTTATCCTGGTCAAGGTTGTGGTGGAATCCAGAGCCTATCCTGGGAACATTGGGCATGAGGTAGGAATAAACCCTGGATGGGATGCCAGTATACCACAAAGCACCATGCACACACACACACTCACACACTCATTCGCACCTAGGGGCAATTTAGAGTTCTACCTACTGGCATGTTTTTGGAAGTTTGGGAGAAACTGGACTGCACACGCCCTAGTGCTGCCTTTGAAATGTTTGTTTTTCATTGCACTGATTTGCACTGATTGTCCTAATGGATGTCCTAATAAGAATGTCCAGAACACCTACACACACACACACACACACACACACACACACACACACACACACACACACACACACACACACACACACAGACTTGTCTATCTAACCTTGTAAGGACCTTACAGGAAATCCTAGGAGAAAACGTCATGCCGTCTGTCAGGAAGCTGAAGCTTGGGTGTCATTGGACATTTCAACAGGACAATGATCCCAAGCATACCTGAAATTCCACCAAGGCTTGGATGCAGAAGAATTCCTTGAAGATTCTACAGGGCCATCACAGTCACCTGACTTTTTGATTTGAAGAAGGCGGTTGCAGCACGCAAACCCAAGAATATTACTGAACTGGAGGCCATTGGTCATGAGGAATGGGCTAAGAGTCCTCAGGAAAGCTGCCAGAAGCTGGTGTCTGGCTTTGGATCTCATTTGCAGCAGGTCATAACAGCAAAACGGTGCTCTACTAAGTACCAAAGATGCTCGCCATGAAGGGGTTGAATAATTTTGAAACTGGAGATATCATTGTAAGTTGCATTTTCAGTTGAATTTGGGGAAACCACTTGAAGCATTTGTTGTGTTGAACTATTTCAATTGCTTTTGTTTGATTTGTTCATTGCAAAAAGCTGAAAGTCTGTCAATTTGGACAATATATATATATATATATATTAAGCTTTATCATTCTCTACAAACAGAAAAATAATAATTAAAAAGAATAGCTTATAAATGCACCATCTGTGTGCATGTCCTAGTCACTTATTAATTAGTAACTGAAAACAAAAACAAAAACAAAATACATGTCCCAGAGAATCCAGGAAAAATTCAGCCATCTCCACTCTTCTGGGAAGGCTTTCCAATATATTTTGGAATGTGGCTGTGGGAATTTGTGCTCATTCAGCCATAAGAGTCTGCATTCCTATTCATCCCAAAGGTGTTTAGTGTGGTTGAGGTCAGGGCTCTTAGCAGGCCACTTGGGTTTTTCCTCACCAGCCTTGGCACACCATGCCTTTATAATCCTTGGTTTGTGCACAACGGTGCTGTCATGCTGGAACGGGTTTGGGCCCCTTAGTGCCAATGAAGGGAAATCTTAATCCAACAGCATACAAAGACATTATAGACAACTGTGTGCTTACAACTTTGAGGCATGACTTGAATTCAGCTGAATTAGGCAATGAAGGACTTAATATTTAGCTAATGATTGGTTAAATTAAATATGTTAAATGAGGTAGGGTAACTCTATAGTGATAAGATAGGTAACTTTGCAGTGCTATGGTCCACTGTGACTGCAGTTTGACACTCATGTCTTATCAGTGGAAGTCCACAGATCTGAGCATTTTTGCATATTCATAATATAATGGCTCCAGTGTCTACTAGTAACATCTCAAGCCAAAATATTTCCACCTTTTTATTTGAATTTATAATATAGTGTGGTTAGCACCTTCCTAAGCGCTACGGTCTACTTACCTAATCATGGAAATCATGTGGTTGAAACTAAATCTGATGTCTTGTGAGGAGATGACTTAAACTTATAAAGATGCTTAACTTTTGCTATGACACACACGATCAATAAAACGCTGATCCAGGTTAGAAAAGGCAAACTATATGTCTTATATTCAAAACCAACTTCTTATACTTGATATCTTATTCCTTTATTCATTTAATCATCTTCAGTAACCACTTTATCCTGGTCAAGGTTGTGGTGGAATCCAGAGCCTATCCTGGGAACACTGGGCATGAGGTAGGAATAAACCCTGGATGGGATGCCAGTATACCACAAAGCACCATGCACACACACACACTCACACACTCATTCGCACATAGGTGCAATTTGGAGGTCTACCTACTGGCATATTTTTGGAAGTTTGGGAGAAACTGGACTGCACACGCCCTAGTGCTGCCTTTGAAAGGTTTGCTTTTCATTGCACTGATTTGCACTGAATGTCCTAATGGATGTCCTAATAGGAATGTCCAGAACACACACACACACACACACACACACACACACACACACACACACACACACACACACAGACTTGTCTATCTAACCTTGCAAGGACCTTGCAGGAAATCCTAGGAGAAAACGTCATGCCGTCTGTGAGGAAGCTGAAGCTTGGGCGTCATTGGACCTTCCAACAGAACAATGATCCCAAGCATACCTGAAATTCCACCAATGCTTGGTTGCAGAAGAAGTCCTGGAAGATTCTACAGGGCCATCACAGTCACCTGACTTTTTGATTTGAAGAAGGCGGCTGCAGCACACAAACCCAAGAATATTACTGAACTGGAGGCCATTGCTCATGAGGAATGGGCTAAGAGTCCTCAGGAAAGCTGCCAGAAGCTGGTGTCTGACTATGGATCTCATTTGCAGAAGGTCATAACAGCAAAAGGGTGCTCTACTATGTACCAAAGATGCTCGCCATGAAGGGGTTGAATAATTTTGAAACTGGAGATATCATTGTAAGTTGCATTTTCAGTAGAATTTGGGGAAACCACTTGAAGCATTTGTTGTGTTGAACTATTTCAATTGCTTTTGTTTGATTTGTTCATTGCAAAAAGCTGAAAGTCTGTCAATTTGGACAATATATATATATATATATATATATATATATATATATATATATATATATATATATTAAGCTTTATCATTCTCTACAAACAGAAAAATAATAATTAAAAAGAATAGCTTATAAATGCACCATCTGTGTGCATGTCCTAGTCACTTATTAATTAGTAACTGAAAACAAAAACAAAAACAAAATACATGTCCCAGAGAATCCAGGAAAAATTCAGCCATCTCCACTCTTCTGGGAAGGCTTTCCAATATATTTTGGAATGTGGCTGTGGGAATTTGTGCTCATTCAGCCATAAGAGTCTGCATTCCTATTCATCCCAAAGGTGTTTAGTGTGGTTGAGGTCAGGGCTCTTAGCAGGCCACTTGGGTTTTTCCTCACCAGCCTTGGCACACCATGCCTTTATAATCCTTGGTTTGTGCACAACGGTGCTGTCATGCTGGAACGGGTTTGGGCCCCTTAGTGCCAATGAAGGGAAATCTTAATCCAACAGCATACAAAGACATTATAGACAACTGTGTGCTTACAACTTTGAGGCATGACTTGAATTCAGCTGAATTAGGCAATGAAGGACTTAATATTTAGCTAATGATTGGTTAAATTAAATATGTTAAATGAGGTAGGGTAACTCTATAGTGATAAGATAGGTAACTTTGCAGTGCTATGGTCCACTGTGACTGCAGTTTGACACTCATGTCTTATCAGTGGAAGTCCACAGATCTGAGCATTTTTGCATATTCATAATATAATGGCTCCAGTGTCTACTAGTAACATCTCAAGCCAAAATATTTCCACCTTTTTATTTGAATTTATAATATAGTGTGGTTAGCACCTTCCTAAGCGCTACGGTCTACTTACCTAATCATGGAAATCATGTGGTTGAAACTAAATCTGATGTCTTGTGAGGAGATGACTTAAACTTATAAAGATGCTTAACTTTTGCTATGACACACACGATCAATAAAACGCTGATCCAGGTTAGAAAAGGCAAACTATATGTCTTATATTCAAAACCAACTTCTTATACTTGATATCTTATTCCTTTATTCATTTAATCATCTTCAGTAACCACTTTATCCTGGTCAAGGTTGTGGTGGAATCCAGAGCCTATCCTGGGAACACTGGGCATGAGGTAGGAATAAACCCTGGATGGGATGCCAGTATACCACAAAGCACCATGCACACACACACACTCACACACTCATTCGCACATAGGTGCAATTTGGAGGTCTACCTACTGGCATATTTTTGGAAGTTTGGGAGAAACTGGACTGCACACGCCCTAGTGCTGCCTTTGAAAGGTTTGCTTTTCATTGCACTGATTTGCACTGAATGTCCTAATGGATGTCCTAATAGGAATGTCCAGAACACACACACACACACACACACACACACACACACACACACACACACACACACACACACACACACACTTGTCTTTCTAACCTTGCAAGGACCTTGCAGGAAATCCTAGGAGAAAACGTCATGCCGTCTGTGAGGAAGCTGAAGCTTGGGCGTCATTGGACCTTCCAACAGAACAATGATCCCAAGCATACCTGAAATTCCACCAATGCTTGGTTGCAGAAGAAGTCCTGGAAGATTCTACAGGGCCATCACAGTCACCTGACTTTTTGATTTGAAGAAGGCGGCTGCAGCACACAAACCCAAGAATATTACTGAACTGGAGGCCATTGCTCATGAGGAATGGGCTAAGAGTCCTCAGGAAAGCTGCCAGAAGCTGGTGTCTGACTATGGATCTCATTTGCAGAAGGTCATAACAGCAAAAGGGTGCTCTACTATGTACCAAAGATGCTCGCCATGAAGGGGTTGAATAATTTTGAAACTGGAGATATCATTGTAAGTTGCATTTTCAGTTGAATTTGGGGAAACCACTTGAAGCATTTGTTGTGTTGATCTATTTCAATTGCTTTTGTTTGAGTTGTTCATTGCAAAAAGCTGAAAGTCTGTCAATTTGGACAATAAAACTGATTTGCAATGGGGCTTGAATAATTTTGACTGCAACTGTATATATATATATATATATATATATATATATATATATATATATATATATATATATATATATATATATATATATATATATGTGTTAAGCCAAACAGAAAAATAATAATTAAAAAGAATAGCTTATAAATGCACCATCTGTGTGCATGTCCTAGTCACTTATTAATTCCTAACTGAAAAGAAAAACAAAAACAAAATACATGTCCCAGAGAATCCAGAAAAATTCAGCCATCTCCACCCTTCTGGTAATGCTTTCCAATATATTTTGGAATGTGGCTGTGGGAATTTGTGCTCATTCAGCCATAAGAGTCTGCATTCCTATTCATCCAAAAGGTGTTTAGTGTGGTTGAGATCAGGGCTCTTAGCAGGTCACTTGGGTTTTTCCTCACCAGCCTTGGCACACCATGCCTTTATAATCCTTGGTTTGTGCACAACGGTGCTGTCATGCTGGAATGGGTTTGGGCCCCTTATTGCCAATGAAGGGAAATCTTAATCCAACAGCATACAAAGACATTATAGACAACTGTGTGCTTACAACTTTGAGGCATGACTTGAATTCAGCTGAATTAGGCAATGAAGGACTTAATATTTAGCTAATTATTGGTTAAATTAGATATGTTAAATGAGGTAGGGAAACTCTATAGTTATAAGATAGGTAACTTTGCAGTGCTTTGGTCCACTGTGACTGCAGTTTGACACTCATGTCTTATCAGTGGAAGTCCACAGATCTGAGCATATTTGCATATTCATAATATAATGGCTCCAGTGTCTACTAGCAACAACTCAAGGCAAAATATTTCCACCTTTTTATTTGAATTTATAATATAGTGTGGTTAGCACCTTCCTAACCGCTACGGTCTACTTACCTAATCATGGAAATGATGTGGTTGAAACTAAGTCTGATGTCTTGTGAGGAGATGACTTAAATTTATAAAGAACCTTAACTTTTGCTATGACACACACGATCAATAAAATGCTGATCCAGGTTAGAAAAGGCAAACTATATGTCTTATATTCAAAACCAACTTCTTATACTTGATATCTTATTCCTTTATTCATTTAATCATCTTCAGTAACCACTTTATCCTGGTCAAGGTTGTGGTGGAATCCAGAGCCTATCCTGGGAACACTGGGCATGAGGTAGGAATAAACCCTGGATGGGATGCCAGTATACCACAAAGCACCATGCACACACACACACTCACACACTCATTTGCACATAGGTGCAATTTGGAGGTCTACCTACTGGCATATTTTTGGACGTTTGGGAGAAACTGGACTGCACACGCCCTAGTGTTGCCTTTGAAAGGTTTGCTTTTCATTGCATTGATTTGCAGTGAATGTCCTAATGGATGTCCTAATAGGAATGTCCAGAACACACATACACACACACACAGACACACACACTTGTCTTTCTAACCTTGTAAGGACCTTATAGGAAATCCTAGGAGAAAACGTCATGCCGTCTGTCAGGAAGCTGAAGCTTGGGCGTCATTGGACCTTCCAACAGAACAATGATCCCAAGCATGCCTGAAATTCTACCAAGGCTTGGTTGCAGAAGAAGTCCTGGAAGATTCTACAGGGCCATCACAGTCACCTGACTTTTTGATTTGAAGAAGGCGGTTGCAGCACGCAAACCCAAGAATATTACTGAACTGGAGGCCATTGGTCATGAGGAATGGGCTAAGATTCCTCAGGAAAGCTGCCAGAAGCTGGTGTCTGGCTATGGATCTCATTTGCAGAAGGTCATAACAGCAAAACGGTGCTCTACTAATTACCAAAGATGCTCGCCATGAAGGGGTTGAATAATTTTGAAACTGGAGACATCATTCTAAGTTGCATTTTCAGTTGAATTTGGGGAAACCACTTGAAGCATTTGTTGTGTTGAACTATTTCAATTGCTTTTGTTTGATTTGTTCATTACAAAAAGCTGAAAGACTGTCAATTTGGACAATAAACCTGATTTGCTATGGGGCTTGAATAATTTTGATTGCAACTGTATATATATATATATATATATATATATATATATATATATATATATATATATATATATATATATATATATATATATATAAAAATTAAGCTTTATCATTCCCTACAAACAGAAAAATAATAATTAAAACGAATAGCTTATAAATGCACCATCTGTGTGCATGTCCTAATCACTTGTTAATTCCTAACTGAAAAGAAAATACATGTCCCAGAGAATCCAGAAAAATTCAGCCATCTCCACTCTTCTGGGATGGCTTTCCAATATATTTTGGAATGTGGCTGTGGGAATTTGTGGTCATTCAGCCATAAGAGTCTGCATTCCTATTCATCCCAAAGGTGTTTAGTGTGGTTGAGGTCAGGGCTCTTTGCAGGTCACTCGAGTTTTTCCTCACCAGCCTTGGCAAACCATGCCTTTATAATCCTTGGTTTGTGCACAGTGGCGCTGTCATGCTGGAACGGGTTTGGGCCCCTTAGTGCCAATGAAGGGAAATCTTAATCCAACAGCATACAAAGACATTATAGACAACTGTGTGCTTACAACTTTGAGGCATGACTTGAATTCAGCTGAATTAGGCAATGAAGGACTTAATATTTAGCTAATGTTTTATTAAATTAGATATGTTAAATGAGGTAGGGTAACTCTATAGTGATAAGATAGGTAACTTTGCAGTGCTATGGTCCACTGTGACTGCAGTTTGACACTCATAAACCCTGGATGGGATTGCAGTATACCACAAAGCACCATGCACACACACACACACACTCACACACTCATTCGCACATAGGGGCAAGTTGGAGGTCTACCTACTGGCATGTTTTTCGGAGAAACTGGACTGCACATGCCCTAGTGCTGCCTTTGAAAGGTTTGCTTTTCATTGCACTGATTTGCAGTGAATGTCCTAATAGATGTCCTAATATGAATGTCCAGAAAACACACACACACACACACACACACACACACACACACACACACACACACACACACAGACACACACACACACACACACACACACACCCTTGTTTTTCTAACCTTGTAAATGTTAGATAGCTCATTCTTGGCCAACACTGCGTTTATTAACAAGTGATTTACATGTAGACATGTGTGGTGTTGTTTTTTGCTTGTTTGTTTGTTTTACGTCTATCTGATACCTATTAATAAATACAACACCCACTGTATGTGTTTAATTGTATCTACCTGTAACTGTACTTACCATTGGCGTCTATAACATAACACCATTGATGGCACACTTTTATTGTATTTTACTATACATTAATATATTTGTTCATCATATTTTTATCCGTGGTCACTTGAATGAAACCTGCGTTAGGAGGAAATACTTGTATACCATGTCCTTATAAACTAAACCATTCTGTATTCTGTTTCAGTTTTCC
This sequence comes from Cranoglanis bouderius, assembly GCA_023630585.1. NCBI lineage: Eukaryota > Metazoa > Chordata > Actinopteri > Siluriformes > Cranoglanididae > Cranoglanis > Cranoglanis bouderius. The sequence continues at coordinate 7,587,633 of CM042567.1, read as the reverse complement.
TCAGAGGACTGTGAGTTGATCTGCAGGAGAATGCAGGAACCGACGTCACGCTCGCTCTCCATTGTAGATGAGTCCCTGAAGACTTTCCGTTACCAGTGTTTGAACTATTTGCTGTAATCGCTCTGAGCTCACATATGGTGCACACGTGCCACTGGCCTGTAAATAAAGGGAGAACCTTTTTGGAATAAAGTGCTGTTTTTGCATATCGCTGTTACAGATCACCGCGTCTGCTTGCCTTTTTTTATGCGAGTTTTGGTCTATAACTGGTTCGATCTTAAGGAAACATGGAGGCCAATATGGATTATATTGTGGGACAGGTGATGCAGAAAGACCTGGGACGATGACTCCAGGTCGGACAAGAGATCATAGACTACATTCTGGACAGGCAGAAGTCACATGATCTGGAGCATGATCAGACCATGCTCGACAAGATGGTGGACAGCCCATTATGGAAATGGGGTCAGTATATAAATACGTATCAATATCACATCAGCATGCTGCTCAGTCCTAGGGCTGAGTGATATATTCACAGTGGGGGGGAAAAGTATTTGATCCCCTGCTGATTTTGTACGTTTGCCCACTGACAAAGAAATGATCAGTCTATGATTTTAATAGTAGGTGTATTTTAACAGTGAGAGACAGAATAACAACAAAAAAATCCAGAAAAACGCATTTCAAAAAAGTTATAAATTGATTTGCATTTTAATGAGTGAAATAAGTATTTGACACCTTCGACTTAGTACTTGGTGGCAAAACCCTTGTTGGCAATCACAGAGGTCAGACGTTTCTTGTTGTTGGCCACCAGGTTTGCACACATCTCAGGAGGGATTTTGTCCCACTCCTCTTTGCAGATCCTCTCCAAGTCATTAAGGTCATTTTCAATGCCCTGGCTGAGGGAAGGAGGTTCTCACCCAATATTTGACGGTACATGGCCCCGTCCATCGTCCCTTTGATGCGGTGCAGTTGTCCTGTCCCCTTAGCAGAAAAACACCCCCAAAGCATAATGTTCCCACCTCCATGTTTGACGGTGGGGATGATGTTATGACTTGGGGTCATAGGCAGCATTCCTCCTCCTCCATACATGGCGAGTTGAGTTGATGCCAAAGAGATCTGACCACACCTGACCACAACACTTTCACCCAGTTCTCCTCTGAATCACTCAGGCAAACTTCAGACGGGCCTGTACATGTGCTTTCTTGAGCAGAGAGACCTTGTGGGCGCTGCAGGATTTCAGTCCTTCACGGCGTAGTGTGTTACCAATTGTTTTCTTGGTGACTATGGTCCCAGCTGCCTTGAGATCATTAACAAGATCCTCCCGTGTAGTTCTGGGCTTATTCCTCCTTACTCCCTTTAAGAGAGTGCTCCTAATCTCAGCTCATTACCTGTGTAAAAGACACCTGGGAGCCAGAAATCTTGTTGATTGATAGGGGATCAAATACTTATTTCCCTCATTAAAATGCAAATCAATTTATAACTTTTTTGAAATGCGTTTTTCTGGATTTTTTTGTTGTTATTCTGTCTCTCACTAAATACACCTACAATTAAAATTATAGACTGATCATTTCTTTGTCAGTGGGCAAACATTCAAAATGCAAATACAAAAATGCAGGCAATTTGTTAGCTGAATTGTATATCATGATGCACTTCATGTATCATCCTCAAGTATCCTGAAATGATTATATTTACAGCAGTCAGCAGATGCCCTTACATCTTTATTTCATTGATACATCTGAGCAGTTGAGGGTTAAGGACGTTGCTCAAAGGCCCAACAATGGCAGCTTGGCAGAGCTGGGGTTTGAACTCACAACCTTCCGATCAGTAGCCCAATGTCTTAACCACTGAGCTACCACTGCCCTATAGCTTTGCCCTGTTGCCCAGCCCTACTCAGTCCTATTATATATTACAGTTGCAATAAAATTCTGCAGCATGTTTGGGCTAGTTGTGAATGAGTAGTTCACATTTGGTATTGGAGACTTTGTAAACACCACCTGTTATTGAATGAGCCTTTCTGAGGTGGTCTTTCATCCATTCTTTCATTCACATTGAGTAACTGCTTTATATCCATGTCAGAGTTGTGGTGGACTCATGATCACTAGGCAGGAACACACTCTGGCTCGGACACCAGACCATCTCAGAACACCACACATGCACACGCTCATTCACACCTAGGGGAAACTTAGAGTTGCTAGTTCACCTACTGGCATGTTTTTGGGAGGTGGGAGGAAACTGGAGAACCTGGAGGAAACCCATGCAGATACATGGAATACATTGCTACAGACACTAACCCTAGATTGTGATTATGTTTGGTTATATTTGGTTCTTAAACTTTTGGCAGTCAAGGACCTGCGTGTAAAAAAAAAAATAAATCCCTCATAATCGGAGCACAAATGCAAATGTATATGCATATTTATTTGCTAATGTAATTACGGCTTTATATTTCTAAACCAGTATCATTCAAACACATTTTAACAGTTGCAGGTACTTTCAAGTTGATATTATTTCTACTTTGTTTTTAAGTTATTGATGTTTGGCTTGAACCCTTTCATGTGAATTGTGATGTGTAAAAGGTGTGATAGACAATTCTAAACTTTAACATCAACAAATGGCAATACAAGATGACTGCTGTTCTAACTGCAGAAATACGTTTCACTTATGAGTCACATAGATAACATTTTTTTCCATTGTTTTGCTGAAAGATGCATTTGGTAGAATTTATTCTCAAACGGTTAGAAGGTGAACTGCAGAAACATGGGGATAAACTGTTAACTACACCTCCCATATCTGGTCATGTACACAAAGCACTGTTTCCTGGAATTTGGCCATCTGTGTTAATTCATGTTATATAACTAGTTAACTTTCCACCATCTTTCTAGTCGGCAACAAAATTGCTTTAAATGTAAAACTTTGAAGTTTCTAGTTATGACAGAAGTAGCGTTGTGAAACATGAAACATTGTTAGCGTGAAATTTTGAACAAGAATGGTTCAGAATTCCTAAGACAGAAGCACATTTGGAAAGTTACAACCCCTAGATTATGGATTCTTTGCTAGCCAGTCTGGCTAACTACAGGGTATCCCAAAAGTCTCCATACATAGGGGACTGTGTACGGCAGAACCATGTCAGTTGTGCCTTCGTCAGCGGATGTTCGTGGACGTCCACTTCTCGGTTGGTCCGCAGCACTTCCTGTCTTTTTGAATGTGTTAATAATTTTGGCAACAGTGTCGTGTGTGATTTCCTGTTAAAGTCCATCACAACCTTGCGACAACTTCCCTATTCAGCCATGAGAATGATTTCAATACTTTCCTCTTTTGTCAAAGGAATTGTAAAAAGTGTTAATTTCCCCTATGTACGGAGACTTTTGGGACACTCTGTAGTTTACAAGAATTGTTTGGCCTGTTATGACAAACCTAGCCTATAAACATGCAAAATAATGATACAGCAAATCAATAAAAGAGTTTACCAGCTTATATTCTCTGCCTCACACTCTGTGCACTTTGTACACTTTTCTGGACACAAGCTTCAGAATCTCGAAACTGACTGACACTTGTTTAATTCTTTTTCCATCATTTCATTATTACAGAACAGCAATAAATTATCTGAGTAAATGACTCTTGGGGGTATGTCTATAACATAACTGACAGGGGCAATGCAAACACAGTCAGGGAGTCTATTACAGACCTGCATTTGTTTCCAGGTGTTTTTTTTTTTGTTTTTTTTTCAGCTGTACATTCCCCAGGTACGCCCTGGTTGTTTGTTGATTGAACCGTTAGCTATATCTTGTCAATTTCAGGGTGTTCCCAGCACAGGTATAGGTAAACATAATAATATCATAAATACAATATCGTGTGAGGTAATGTTGTAAATCATGATAAACGTTTAGGCAGTTGTTGTAAAATGAAAATATGGGTATTTACTTTAAGATCCATAACTGATAAGAAAAAACAGGTCTTACGTATTTGCAACACATTAACTGTATTGAGCTGTATTGAGCCAGTGCTGTTTCTGCAATAATGCTGAACTTGCACTACATTTGTGAGTGTATATATATGGCAGGATATTTCAGACTGTGCTGAAGCTGAGACAGTGTCTGAGACAAGGGGCTTGGAAAGGCCACATGATGTATAAAAGCAGTGATCCCTTCCTCCAGTGTTTTCCTGTTATTTGTCAGGGCCTTGTCAGTGTGTCACAGTTCCTCTCATGGCCTTGAGCATTTTCAGCCCTTCCAGTATCTGGGTTATTGATTCAGGATAAATTTGCAGGTTTATTAAGCAGCCAGGTATTTTAAACATGTGATACTTAGTGGTTCAGACAGATTTGCCTGTTTTTACTGCTCAACTGAGTGAAATGAACCTCTTTGGTTAGCGGGGAAATGACTCTGACTTTGATGAATAAAACAAGTGCCTTAAATGAACCTCATGAGATGCAGTGGACAAAACCCAATCAGATAAAAATTTAAATGAATTAGGACTGCGAGGCCATAGAAGCAGGATGAGCACTAATATAAATTTATTTATATACTCTGTTATGTTGGACTCAGATTTTTCTAGATCTTTCCTGCATGTCAGTGCTGTTTTACAGCTTTGTTGAAGTGATACATGTCCACAGTTTGCTACCTCGATAAACTCCAAATGGAAAATTGCTGCAGCTGGGTGTAAACTTGGCAGTTACAACTCAATTACTGGTTTAACATCGAACCTTCATCTATAAACGAATAAGCTCCTGAACACAGCTAATTTATGGAATATATATGTACAGTGGGTATAACTGTGTCCGCCTTCATTTCGGGCTGAAAAGGGGGGTGATTCTTTTCTATACCCACTGTAGTTCAGACCCAGAAAAGGTGAAATCTTTGACTTTTAAGGTTGTACTACTTAAAGTATCAAAATCACCTCTGTCAAAAGGCCCTTATAATTCCAAGGTATCAAAGTGTAATTCTGTGATTATGTTATGAGATTTACAATTCTCACTCTGAGATTTACAAGTGAGTTCTCACTCGCTCAAAACATTGTTTCCCATGTAGGGACTGAGATAAGTTCCAGGTCTTCATGTGTGGGATGTATGGGTGGTGACATGACAGAAATGTATCATAATACTTGAAAACTCAATGTGTCACAATTTTAGGTTAGCACCACCAATACAGTGGAACTTCATTATTCAAATTCAAGTTTCTATGATTTTTTTCCTATAGAAATATTAATTATATTTAGTGAGGAAAGCTAGGAAATGGAAATATCTGGCACAAAAATAGATTTTAGCTTCTGATCACTTACTTGTTGCAATGAGTAACAATGGAATTATTAAAGTACCGACACCCGATGATACCCACAATTAGGGCAGGGCAATATTGCAAAAAATAAAATCTAAATTTTTTTTTCAATTCTATGAGCAATTCTTGATTCCGATTTTAATTTCTTTTGTTCTTACATTATGCAATTGAAAAATTATGTGTTTATTTATGAAGTTTTTTATTTATTAGAATGGACTTTGGAAAATGTAGATGTGCAAAAATAGTAACAGCACTGTCTGTAGCAAATAGTGCAAACAATGGTTCTATTAAATAAAGGATATTTAAAAAAACAAACAAACATTTCACTATTTGCTATAGATAGTGCTGTTAATATTTCTGCACAACTTCTCCACCGAGTAAATGGGTTTTTCTTGACATGAAATGCCACAGCAGCTGAGAAGTCAACTTGGGGTTTTCTTCTGAAATCCGAGTTCCTTCCCTGTTTGAGGAGTGACGTCAAATCAGCATGGTTGGGCACAGCATCAGAAACAAACAATGTAAAACTTCTTAACTTTTAAATGAGTTATACTGTATATACAAGTATTAACTTTAGATTAATCAACGTACAGACATATTCATTTGTTAAATCTAAAATACTGACTGTACAGTTGGCTGTTTGAGAAAGAAAATATACATCACTTATTCGAGCCTAGCTTGTTGCTAACAAAATATGAACATGGGGGTGTCCGTTTTCCCTGTCGAACGTCCCGAGGTTGAAAATCACGTAATTCCGACTGGAAAATTACCGCTTAGGATCTAATGCAGCATTATATTTTACATAAACTTGTTAATCTGACTTTTCAAACCTGTACCTGTTCCATAACTCTGAAGTGATATTTGAACCTTTCTTTGCTACGAGCTCAGTCCTCTGCAAAGTGCTACCTGTTTATCTTGCCATTTTTAATTATTTTAAATTTGGAGTAGCGCAGGCTGTTGGATGCATTTATCAAGATAAGAAAACCGTTTTTCCTTAATATTAGTTTAAACTTTTAATAGCATTTATGGATGTTTTAATTAAAAAATTAAATATGCATGCATATTTATTTATGTACAGTACTGTGCAAAAGTTTTAGGCACCCTATTTTTTTTTAGTACAAACTTTGTTATAGATTTTTTTTTATTTTATGACTTCTACATTATCAAGTCAGAACAAAAACATTTTAGATTCCCAAACATTAGTTTTCTAGCACAAGATTAAATGTTACAGAAAAATGTTTGTATGTCATTAAAGAAAGCAGCATATTACGTAAGAGACCACTTTTCAGACAAAAAACACAATGAAGGCTGCTGGGTTTTGCTGCAAAAATAAGAAGCAATTGTGAAAGTCTCCAGAAGAACTGTGGCTGGTTCTGCAAGATGCTCAATAAAACTTACCAGCTCATTTCCTTATAAAACTGCACAAATTGTCCCGGAGACTACTATTTTAATTTTAATTAAATTTTTTTTTTTTTCACACCAACTATTGACTTTGTTTCATTTACTACTGTTTACTGCTCTTTACTGTGTTTTTTTTTTTTTTTTTTTTTAATGTAGAAACATTTAATTTCATTATTTTGAAGGCATCTTTGCTCTGCAGCATTTCTTTGCATGTGCCTAAGACTTTTGCACAGTACTGTACATCATTAATTACGGCAGATTTGCAGTACCGCAAGCAATCGGCGCATTGTCTTGTTTTGACGGGGTGCTTATACAATCAGGGGCATTGAAGATATCACACACGTATTTGCAACGATGATCTCTACGATTAGTAAAGCCTTGATAGCAGTAATCGCACACGTATGGAGTACCTATGAACGCATTCAACTTCTTAATCATAAAATAGTGACCGTCGTGCAGGTACAAGAACACTGTCTTGTGATGATGTGCATCGTTGGCCATATACTTTTCCAACAAACCAGCGCATGATCTGTGGAAGACCACTATTTTTATGCTTAACACATGCTCAAACCACGTGATATCATTAAATCCTATCTTATGCTGTTCCGAATACCCAGCCGCCTTCCGCATCGACGCCGCTATAGTCTGTAGATCTGTAAATGGTTTTTGAGGATTTAGAAAATGGGCCAAACAGATTGGAAAACACAGATTATTGGCGGTATTGATGGGGCAGAACAGATTCATCCTATTTCTGGCGATCACTTCGTTATGGGCGAGATCATGTATCTTTCGATACCCACCCCCATGTTTACTCCGTGCTATAGACACCTTTAGTTGTAAACTATCATCAACCCGCACATTGGCGTTACTTTGCATAATGTTCTTGAGCTGATCTGTGAAGACGTCCACACTGTAGTCGTTGTTAGGCAACAAGACTGCGTTAACATCAGAGTTTAGACTAGGACCGCTCATTGTTATGTTAATCAAACCACCATCCCCAGCCAGCAGTCTTGATAATGACAGTATTTCGTCCAAAATTTCGTGCAGAAATATAGCGTATGCTGCTAAGTCTACGGCGGATAGCACCCTCAGATTTATACGCCGACGTATCTCCAGAATATTGAATCTGGGTCTCGCTACAACTGTATAGCCACCAACATCGCCACCCTCTCTTACAAGCTTGTCAATATAGGGTTAACCCCATATTTTGCGCTGCAGGGTCGAATGAATGATGCGACTGATTATCTGAGCCCCCACCCACCTGGTCCTCTCCGAAGGGCTGCCACCTTGTTGTGGTGGAGAGGCTTGTAATGTTCTGCACCCCTTGTTTTGTTTTTTAAAATAGTTCCAAATTTTAAAAAGCCCATGATAAAAATCCGGTAGTCCAGTAATGTCCAGCATTCTTGTGTCCATTGAAAACAAAGTTCTGTCTAACTCCAGTCCTCTTGCCATGCGTAACAGTCCATAGGCTGCTGCTCTCCATACTAAATTTCTAGGTCCAGTGAGGAGTCTCTGGATGAACTGGAGACGGAAGGCTGCAGTTCTGCTGGCCAACTGGACCAGCCCCTGCCCCCCTCCTCCTCCTCCTCCTCCTCCTCCTTAGGCAGATGAAGGACACTTTGAGGAATCCAGTGTAGGCCGTCCCAGAAGAAGTCCACTAGCAGGGCCTGGATGTTTGCTAGCAGATTTGGCGGTGGATCAACACATGCCAGCTTGTGCCACAGGGATGATGCTGCTAGGTTGTTGATGACCAGTGTTCGCCCCCTGTAAGACATCTTTGGGACCAGCCACTTCCACCTGCTCAGTCTGCCCTTTACAAATTCAAACATGCCCTCCCAATTTTTATTTAAAAACTCAGTGCTGCCCAGGTAAATACCCAAGTATTTAAAACCACCCTTTTTCCACACCAAGCCCCCTGGTAGTGTAGGCTGCCCACCACCTCACTCTCCAACCAGAATGGCTTCACTTTTGGCCCAGTTGACCATAGCAGATGATAAAATCTCAAAGTCTTTTAAAATATCAATTAAAATATTCACATCTGTCTGTGCTCCTACCATTACAACCAGGTCGTCTGCATATGCTGAGAGACAGAGAGAAGCGCTGAAGTGAGGTATATTAAAACAAGAAAGTTAATTTCTCATTTTGCATAAAAGAGGTTCAATTGTTAGAGTGTACAGCATGCCCAACAAAGAACAGCCTTGTCTGATACCTCTGTAAACTCTAAAAGGGGCACATAAACCACCATTAACCTTCAGTACACACTGAATTTCACTGTACAAAGTCCTGATCATGGCTATAAAACCTGGGTTGAACCCAAAGGTTTCTAGCACCTTCCACAAGTATTCATGTTCAACCCGGTCAAACGCCTTTTCCTGATCTAAAAAAATTAGACCAGTCTTTAAGTCCAATAGTCTGGAAACGTCCAAAATGTCACGAATTAGGTATACATTATTAAATATAGACCTGCCAGGCACACAGTACGTCTGGTCATGGTGAATGATTTGCTCCATTACCTTTGCCAGTCTTGAAGCTAATGCTTTTGAAAGCAGCTTGCAGTCAGTGCACAGTAGTGAGACCGGGCGCCAGTTCTTCAGGTATGTCAGGTCTCCCTTTTTTGGCAGTAGGGTCAGGACGGCTCTCCTGCAGCTCAACGAGAGCTCACCTCCCTTAACGCTGTCATGTAAAACCTCTAGCATATCCTGCCCTATTACTAACCAGAAGGCTTTGTAGAACTCTGTAAAAAATGTCAGTTGATGTTTAAAACCATAAAACCGATCCAATCTTGCCAGGGAGAGTGTATTGTCTATAGAGTGGGCCCATGTGTACTGTCTCTGATTTTTATTTAAAGTTCTCCATATATCACTTAATTCGTGAGCCTCCATCATCTCCCACAGGTGCTTACGGGAGGCCACATGAGGTTCTATGTGGTTCTCATCTAGGTTGTCAGTTGTGCAGTTAAAATCCCCACCCAAAATTAAAATTTCGGCAGTGCTGCAGTTAGCAATTACATTGTTTAACTTGTCTAAAAAACCCATTCTCTCCACTGCACTGGTGGGAGCATACACACAAATAAAAATAAAAACCTCATTCTCATGAAAAGCTTTCACTTTTAAAAGCCTCCCATTTAAAAACTCTTCTACTGTGTAAAGGGATAAAATTGCGAGCAAACAGTAAGGCGACCCCACCACTAAGTGATGTGTTGTGACTTAAAATTGCCAGCCCGTCCCACTCCTTCACCCAATCAGCAGCGTTACTGACATCACTGTGTGTCTCCTGTAACAAGGTTACATCAATATGCTTCTGTTTCACTAGTTCATATAACTTTACTCGCTTTTCATGTTCTCTTGCCCCATTGATGTTCAGACTCGCAACTTGAATCCCAGTCATTAAAAAATAGTGTAGATAAAACAAGCAGATTATGAAAACCATTGTAGCATAAAACACACCAAGCACTCTACTAGTCATCATCGGAAGTTTCTTTGTTTGCTTTAGTGGTCAGTTTCTTCAGTCGAAAGACTTCTACATCAATAAAAGCTCCTTCTCTTCTAAAATGTTTAAAATCATGAATAAACTGCGTCTGATCTGGGAAATATTCCTCTACCACAACATTTTTCTGCCACTTGGTGATTCTTAAGAATTCTTTTATGTCTTCAGCACAGTATACAACTGATAGCTGTTCTTCCTGAGAGCCAAAATTAAAAACGGAGTCTGACATGTAACGTCTGACGGTATCAAACTGATTTCTGAATCAACCTGGGCTTAGCACAGAAGTTTCTTTTGAGCTGTAAAGCCCTATCTGTTTAATGAACACTCTGGCCCCAGTTTGACCAGATACCTTTGGAATGCTAACGACCAACCTTCCCCCCCCCACACACACACACAAGCTACCTACACGCGCACACACACACACACACACACATACACAAGCTTACCTTACACACACAATGGAGAAATCTCTCTCTTTTCAATGTAACATGTAATTATATGTAATTATTCGACGTCCAAATAGTGTGATGTTTTCGTGTTTGCATATATTGTGCGTTCATGTAACCTAACCTTAATGATTTTAGATTTTAGTTTTAATTTAGGATATCATTTTAAATGTCTGTAACCAGGTTTTATTTGTAATATTCTTTACAAGTCCATCGAATTTGGTATGTAGTTAATCGTCTCGAGATACCCTGATTGATTATGCATATCATATTGCAATGGGATACATTATTTCATGCTTTCTCTTAATTTCATTTATAATATGGTATAAACCGGCTCCTCCCTGGACATGCAAATCCAACTTTCTGATTGGCCCATAGCCCAAAGAGGCGTGTGCGTTGGTGCTGTCTTTAAAACAACACCACGCTTTGAAACTTCTCTCTTCAGTCTTTCTCTTCAGTTACTCTTCACTCACACTCTTCCGGTTTCTCTCTCCCAGGCCACGTGCCCCGGGAAGAGGAAGCCAGGATCTCTCTCTCCCGGACAAAGGATGCAACCGCTTCACGGCTCACGCCTTTTGCAAAATGGCACGACGAACCAGTGAACTCTACACGACCTCGCGCGAACCTTCAAACCGAAGCCATGCAAGTATAGTTAATGACCTATATCTGCGTTTAAGATTGTACCCCTGTTTACAGGAGATTTAAGTTCGTTGCTGGTTTTGAAAAGGGCTAATTAGTTGTGTTTTTGTCTGCTTCCCTTTTACTTCATTACTTTCTCTCTATCCCTTTTCTTTCCTTGTATATAGATGTACATATGTATGTTTTGCTTAGAGTTAGTCGTGTGTATCCATAGTTACATCTAGTTATTAAAATCTATTATCCCACGCTTGATTTTCTCTGTTTTTGTTCACGTGATGAGTCAATTAAATGCTGCGGTCTCAGCTACGCACTCTGGAAACGGAGATTTCCTTCTTGGCCAGAAGGATAAACTCCCTCTTTAGAGTTCATAATTCCAAACTAGACTACAGCTAATCCTAAAAGCTGATCTAGACCACATACATAGTCATAATTAATTATAATCCATTGTAGTTAATTATCTATATGTATATGTGCACATACATGAATTCCCTTTCATGGCTGATGTATATTTATAACTGGTCACAACACGTGTTGATTAGATACATAGATATATTTCACGCCATTCGAGCTAATTCCGTATATAAATTGGAGAATACATTTAAACGTGTTAAACATCTCTTAATTCGTTACATGAATTGTACCTGGTGGAGAATAATTTTAAACGTTGCAGATTCATCCGATTTACTGCACATTCTGGTAGATAATGCGGGCATGCTTTAAAACTCGTCTCCTTTAAAAAGGTGCGTTGAATCCAAGCGTGCGCTTCTGTTTCGTTTTCGTATTTAAAGTTGATCCATTACATTATTCTGGTGGAAAAGAATAATGCTAGTAATGATTGATTCGTTACAGACATATAGTCTGTACCTGCATCTACCAGCGCAGGCAGCTCCAGCACTGTGCCAGAATTCACCGTATCTTTATCGGCCAAGCAAGGCCTCTCCTGGACCGGTTCAGCCGAGCAGGGCCTCTCTGGGGTTGTTGCAGCCGTAGTGGTCTCCTGGGCTGCAGGCTGGGCTTGGGGTTCACTCTCTTTGGTCTGTGGTGCAGCAGCAGCTCCGGGGCTTTCAGCAGCAGGCTGAGCTGCAGCCGCAGGGGGAGCGGCTCCAGCAGGCTCAGCTGCGTCCTGCCCCGGCCGCTCAGAAACACCGGGGTCACTCTGTCTCTCAGGACAGGCCCGGACAAGATGACCTGTTTTACCACATTTAAAACATTTTATGTCTGTATCCGAAGATACAAAGATACTGTAATCAAAGCCTTCCACACTGAATTTAAACACTAAGTTTAGTTCTTCTACTCCATCTTTGAGAATCATAAAAACCATTCTCCTAAAAGAAACCAGGTGTTTGACCAGCGGGGACTTACAGCCAAGGGGGATTTTCTTTATGGGGGAGACCAGCCGCCCGTATCTAGACGGTTCCTTGGAGATTACCTCATCAGAGATAAAAGGAGGGACATTAGACATCACAATATTTTTTGATGGGGAACTAAGGGGAGAAACCATTGTAAGTTCGTTATTAATTACAATACTGTGCAGAACTAGCTTGTTTACCCTATTGACGTCATTCAAAAACACTACAATTACATTGTTCATGCGGGAGGCAGAGACAATGTTCTCATGCCCAACCACATCTCCAACTGATAAAACACACTCCTCTACACTCGCCCCGCACACCACCCGCACACCGTGCCGGCGAGTCAATCTCTCACACAGCTGCGCACTCGGAGCCGCCATACTCCTACAACGCGCTGCTCACACACATACACAAACACACACACACATAGTTACTCGCTTATACACTCGCTCACACCACAACAGTAATTACTCCGAGATGTTAAACGGAAAAAGGTTGCATTAAATGCCGAAAAAAATTGGCATTTAATGCAACCTTTTTCCGCTCTCAACACGCCACACTCACTCCTCCACTGCGCATGCGCAGAGAGAGAGAGAGAGAGAGACCTTTACACGGTTTACACACTGCATTTAATCAGAGCTCACCTGAGGGTTAAATCAACTGATTATACACCTTTATAGGCTATTATTAAAATAATAATAATAATAATAATAATAACCATGGTGTTACAGATCAGTGACAGAGAGAGAGAGAGAGGGGACTTTACACCATCATGTCGGGTTTATTTTCAAGTTTTGAAAATCGTATTCTTGGTTATTGATCGAAATGTAATAATGTGTATGTGTATAATATTAATCTTAAATAATAAAAGCATGAAAATGTGCCTAACGCAGAGCACTCAGACCTGCTGCACAATTTATCATTTATAAATCTAGAGTTGTGTATCTGTTTTTGTAGAATACAGAGAGAAAAATATGATGATGATGATGATGATGATATCGATACACTAATAATGTACAGTACAGTGCACGTGCTTGGAGAGTATTGTGATTATTGTGAGATTTGTGAGTAATTGCATTGTAACTGCAGCAGGTTGCACGTTAAAATCGATTTTATTCCATTTTCCTTTCTTTCCCTATTAAACACTTGATTTTTTTTATTAGTAAACTTTGCATAAAACCTCATATATCCTAATACTGTGTAGTTTATATAATCTGCTTCTACTGTTAGTTAGTTAGTTAATTAATTAGTTTGTTTGTTTATTTTTTATTTTTATTTTTTTGGTTAAACCAAATACTGTGTCAAATATCACACACCAAGAAAATGCCCTCTTGGCATATTGTCCCTGATTTAGAAACATATCGTCATACTAAATGTTCACAATAATATCCTACATATGTAGTGTATATAGTAGGAAAAAGCAGTACATGATCATATCTGGGTTATACAGCTGTTTGATTTGAATGTGTGCCTCTATATAATACATCGACTCCATCTGCAGGTGAGGCTCAAACACACACACACACACACACACACACACCCCTACTAACATGTTCTGTTATTACCTCTACACTCTTGGAAGGTAAGAACCATTCATTTATTAAATGGATCCTTAAAGAACCCTTGAAGAACCTTTAAGTATACCTTCTGACAGGTTCTAGGTATTATAAAGAAAACAATGAGCAATAGTTTGGAGATTAAGCTATTAAACTTTTGTAGGGTTCTGCATAGAACCCTTAGATCGCATGGATGTCCCACGGAAAATCAAAATCACCTGTTTGGTTCAGATTTACAAACATCAGACACTTCAATCTAAACCGAAGTGATCTTTAAGCTAAGACGTGTCTCATTTTTTCACCACCTAACCACACCTCTTTATAATATATTCACTCTAGCCCCGCCCCTTACAACAGAATTTACAACAGCGAGAGCTTATGCCTTGTTTTTGGGATTGATTTTGCTCTCAAGAGAACGATTTTTACTGTAATGCATATTCATTACACGGACTCGTGTGTTACGGCAGATCCTGGGACGCCTTTGAGTGGTGTGTGGGCAGCGTGCTGTCTGATTGCTAAGGTAATGCAGCAGAACTCTGGGAGACTTTAAAGGCGTAGTCTCGGAGGATGCAGTTCTCGGGGAACCTTTATGAAATGTGTTCCGGCCGCACCTTGGCATCTCCTCGGACCCCGCCCACTACTGATCAGGCCAATCAGGAGTCTCTGAAAGGCCGAGGTGTGAGCAGTGTTCACGCCCGATGTTGTGTGCGCTTGCTCCTGGCCTGCGTGTTCTGTGTACTGATTTGGTTTATTTAGGAGACGTCACAATCTCATATTTAAAATCACATATTTTAAATGTTGGTGAAAATGTATAAGATTTGGAATTGTTTTATTAATTAATTTTGCTCTTAAGTCAGTAGATTCTTCTAACCTAAAACTGTGTTTTATTTTTTTTTAAACCCAGTGTATAACAGTGACAGTGTGTCAGTCAATAAAAACAATTTATTTCAAGCTATTCATGGATATTTGTCATAAAAGAACACATTTATCCA